>VRYO01001726.1:2325705-2402318 GCA_009812075.1 Sialia sialis | reverse complement strand
AGTGGAAGAGACAGTGCAAGGATGAAAACATATAATTGGAAGAGTGGCCTATTCTCTCCATGGAAATTATATTTCACTTCAGTTACAGGGCAGCAGCTTCTGGCATTAAATTGAAAATCTAGGAGTAATCGTTTTTATTTTCTAGTAGTCTCTCCCTCTTGCAATTTAAAAACTTTTAAAATGGTACAATATGCATTTAAAAAAAACCCATGTCAGATATTAATTTGGAACGTTACATTTTTTTCTCTTCTTAGAAGACCATCAATATAAAAATCAAATCTTTGTGAATCATGCAAGCTGGCAAGGACATCTTTGGTATCTGCTGCAGTCTGAGAAATCTATTCTATAGGTAGCACTTAACAATCTACTTTTCTTTAGCATATGCCCCTTTTTTCTGATTGGAGTGATCTCGCTTAGGAATAAAATAGTCAGAATTTGAGCCCTGCCAACAGAGAAAATTAGGCATCTCAGGAAATGCCATGTTCCCATTTTTTTGACTAGTTCTCCTTCTACTGGTTTGACCTGTTAATGACCAGTTATGGTCTTAGTTAGACCAGTCTGATTTCCATATCACTGTCTGCACATACTTGACTTTTTCCTTTGACTGTGATAGTTTCCTAGCTGCTGTACTGCAGAGTCTGATGAAAATTCAGCTGCTGTGAGAAACATGTGGCACCAACACTCTGTGATGACTCAAGAGCTGGCAGGGAGCCCCACAGTTTTGCTGAGTAAGTTGTTATTCCTGAGTTTACAATTTAATGGCTTATATTTTTGCTGTAAAAATTTATACTATGATGTGAGAGTTATTATAGTTTGTCTTTTATTTTCACATTCTCCTACCTATGACATTTTCTGTTGGTTTGTGTTATTAGTTTAAAAATAAGAGTTTAAAAACAGTGGTCTCCTTTTCAGCATCTGAGAATCTTTCACACATCTCTTCCTCTATTTCTGACTAATACATTGAATTATAAAGCATAAGAGAAAGAACCTGAAGTTAAGTGTTTTTTATGATGATAATAGAAAATATTATGAAACAAGAGCTATGCCTTGATATAAGTAGCAATTTTTGCTGGACTGAATTTCTGTCCCGAAATTCCCAGACCTTTCAGTCTTAAAAAAGGCTTTTTTTTTTTTTTTTTTTTTGATACTACTTGTAGAAACACTGCAATGTGCAATAGGAAACCAAAATAAAATTTCACAAGGTTTTACATTTTTCTTTACAGAGATACAGTCAATTTTTATCTAAATTATAAAATATTGTAACAGGTCATGAGATTAGCTTAAAAAGACCTCAGTGTGCTGCTACCTCCACATTTGCAAACGTGTCTTAGGAAACCCAACCTGGGAAACCTTTTTTTAATATAGTTCTGAGTATACAGTTCATTACTGTCACTAAAACACTTAGATTTAGCTTGACTTAAATGTCAGATAACATTATTCAGGTGTAGAACACACCAAAGATCACATCTAACTGTTATATTGAATCTTAATTAGAAGGGAGACCATATAAACCTCAGAAGGTTCTATGAACTAAGAAAACAACCCTGACATTCTCTGTTCAGTTCTGGATATGTGTTACTGACTTTGATCTGCAGTGATAATCTTTAAAGACTCAGGATTCTGGCTTGCTTAAAAATTGGGTTTACTTTCAAACTTTGCTGTTAAGTCATTATTACCAAATAACTGGAAGGACTAGAACCTCACAAAAAGCATTTTATTTCCCATTACTAGAGTTAGAGTTCAGGCAACAACATGACATAAAGCAAAGCTTGTTTCTTCTCTGCAGCTCAGTTTACTTAGTGTTAAATACAGTCTGTGCAGTGACACTGCCTGTTTGGGTTTTATAACAATCAGCAGGTTTTGTGCAAGTCCCATTATGTTTAGAAAATATCACAATATTTTCAAAAGATGTGATAACCAAATAGTTGTGAAATGGCCTAATGCATCTTTGCTTGAGGTGAGACCACAGTCCACATCATGGTTAATGGACTCATCTGGCAAGTAGGGAAAAAAAAAGTTTTTCTTGTAGATTTTCTTATTTGATATTTGTTCTTGGCAGGATTATTTCTAATTAGGTTGTTCTTTTTCCCAGTCTCAGAAGGGACACATACAGTGAGTGAACAAGCAGACTTTGTAGCTCATGCATCTGAACTGCAGCTAATAAAGTGCACTGATACTGCAGCTAAATTTGCATTTTTAAGAAGTCCATTGTCACGACTAATTACATCATTTCCCTTTGTTATATGAGAATGTTATGGGAGCAATCTGTGAAAGACTCTGCATCAAACTTCAGATTATTTTGACTTTTATTATGGTTAAGTTTATGAATTTGCAGTGTGATCTTGAAAAATACTTCAGATGCTCAGAAGCCTGAGGTGAGTTTTCTTTGAGGATCACATTTAAATGTTATCTAGTGCTTCTTCTATTAATTGGCATCATATCACTGGTATTATAAAAATTATTTGGATATCAGAATCTGTGTGTTTCTTCCTGACATTTCCATTGTTATAAAAATCAAAGTTGAAATCTCATGTCAAAGAAGTTGGAAAATATGGTTGTGTTCATATTTAAACACAAACAAAGCAACTCCAAGCCTACAAGCCTGTTTTCTCATTTTTGCCTTGAATAAGTAAAGACCATTCTTGGTATTTTCTGGGCAAGGTATCTACCAAAATCAATAAACTAATACACAGTTTTGCATGAAGTGCTGCAAAAGTAAGTGCACCAGGGAACCTTTCAGAATATTTATGAAATGCCCATGTTGCTCTGCATTCTATGGGAATATTGTGTGTAAGGACAAATGGGATCAAGACTTGGATGCTGAAAGTGAAGCTTGGAGAGGATGAGATCAATTTCCCATTATGTAGTTGGGTTGGAAACCTTTTGGTTGGCTGCAGCACACAAACCCTGATTGCTTTGTGTTACTGAGGCTTATGTTTATCACAGTGTTGTGAGCAGGTTTCAGTCAGTGCTCAGATGGCATTTTTAATCCAGAACGGAGCTGATACAAACTTATAATTTTCAGTTTGTGGGACATTCTGAATTTCACATTTTGTTTTCATCTGAGGATATAAATCAATGCACTTTCCAAAACAATTCTCAACGCAGCTTTGTTTGAACTGACACATTGCTGACAAAAATGGTCTGTGATAGCTCAACATAATTTTTCCTGTGGCTGCTCTTGTGTGTTAAACTTCATTCTGGTGTATTCCGGGAAACTTCAGGTATGTAACTATGTGTCCTCTGTCCTTTGGGAAACAGAGTGATACCATTATCACAAAACATACAGGACACCATGAACAGTGCAAGTTTTACTTCTGAAATTTAGTGACAATGTTGCCAATTTTGCAGTTTGCTTTGGATTATTTATGTTTTCCTAGATTTTGGATTGCAAACTCCATTTAATGGCCAAATTCCTTTATTTTCATAGCCATTTTATCAATGTATTCAGGAAAAACATGTTGAGGTGTAAATTTTAGTTCATGACCTCATTCTGATGAGTCTTCTTAAAAACTGAAAGAAAGGAGATCTTGTCCTGGAGCTCACCATCTCTGGGAAGTTGTTCTGTGGCTCTGTTTGATAGAGAATGGTCAGTCACACTCATTGTGTTAGATCTTACCTGGTTATCAGTTTATAGGTTATCAGATGCTGTGTGGGCAAAGCTTTCTACAAAACCTGCTGAAAACTGCTGCCCCCAGTACTTCTGTTACAGCTCTTCAGTGACATGGGTGTGTCTTGAAGCCCAAACTTCACAAACTTACTCAGATGAAAATGATTTTATATTTTTTTAATAAAAGAATTATTTTATTTAATGCTTCCTGTGTAATTGGAAAACATCTATTTTAATGTTGGGAAATAGAAATAAGAAAAAAAGAAAAAGAAGCTAGGTCTGTTGACTTCTATGAAATTTGTGTTCCTAAGACAATGATTCAAAGTAACTTATAATATTGTTACTGGTTTTTATCAGTGAAGATAATTAAAAAAATAATTAGCATCTCTTTCTGTGGCACTATACAGTATAGACTTTAATTTTTCTGGCAGTCACTGTTAATGCAATGGTTAATTCAGCCGTTTTCCACAGGTGTTGATGAGAGCAGAGTTGTGTGCATGGTGATTTTCCCAGTCCTGTTGGCACATCCACTCCCTGATCTGTGCCTCAGCCTCTCACAGGTGCCATAGGAGTAAATGTCTAGGAGCTGTTGGTGGATGCTGCTCAGTTGTCATGATGACCATGGAGACAGACAATTATCTGTGTTGTGGGCTTCAGTTTTGGTTTCCACACTCAGGTGTTAGAGCTGAAGAGCCATTATATCTCCGCCATCTGTCTGGGCTAGTTTAAACTTGGAAAAAAAGAGCAGTGAGAAACTTTTCAATGACCATTTTTGGTGGCAGGGTGAGTTTTCAATAAATTGGTTTTTTTTTGACTATTGATTATCTTATTGTTTTCACTGATTAATACTAAGGGAAAGGAAACGGTATTTGTTCATTTGATATGCCGGCAGTATGGCTTGACACAGCCAAGTGGATTTTAGGTGGTAGATCCTTATAAATAATTACACAGGAGTAACTTTAACATAATTTTATTTTATTTAAGAAATAATGCAAAGTGTAGGTACTTAGTCAATTGGCTTCCAAGAAAGAGGAAATGTAGGGCATATAATAATATGTTACATTCAGAAATCTACAGAAACACGACTTATCATTGCATTCATTCCTTTACTGCTATTAGATGAACTCACTCTCTTGTAGTCTGTGACTGTCAATTCTTCCCTTCAAGAATGGATTATTGGCCATTTTTTGAGTTTATTGTTGGTGAAGAAGCCATTTAAAATAATTTTAGTGGGATTGGCTAAAGTCCATAAGTCACATGCTATTTGAGCTTTTTATCTTATTGAATTCAGGAGCTGAAAGTGACATAGTAATGAAAAGTCAGAAGGGGGAGAAATGGATCAATATATTACTAAACTCTTATTGAAATTCTCATGCTTAGACTATTCTAGGTGGTTTTATTTCTGCTTAACATTTGCTGAGTAAAAGTCATTGCCCTAGAGATGCAAGATTTATTGACACACAGAGATGAAAATGATTAGCTAAAAGGTTTCTGCACAAAGAGAATCAGAATCAGGTGAAGCACTACAGGGTGGCTCATATACAGGAGGCTGAGCTATTTCAAATAAGTTATTAATGTTCAAAGCTGAAAGCTGAGGTTGTTAATATTATACCAATTGTTTATTCTTTGCTTCCTTTGTAGAGATCATAAAATTCTGAAAAAATTCAGCTATATATATGGGCTTATATATTCTATACACACACGTTTTGCTTCTTAGGTTTCATAAAGGCTGTATTATTTTTCCATAGATTTATTTTCTAATTAAGCCCATGGCTGTTTATTTATAGATACCAGCTTTTGAAGAATCGACTTTATGGAATGTTCCTGCAGTCCTGACAAAGGTAAAGCTCTATGACAATATATTCTGGTTCGTTAGGAATCATGCACACTCATTTTTTATTTGATTTCATATGCCACATACTCAGCATCTTGGTACACCCTGTTTAGCTTTTCAAACATCTGAAAGATGTCAGCATGATTTGGCTTACAGTGCACATGAGCCTGCGAGGAACACAAGGCAGAACCTCTGCTTTTTGGCCTAAGGAAGAGCAGGTTTTGTCCTCAGACTTGACTTTCTCTTGACTTTGTACAGGCAGAGACAGTAAAACCTGGAAAGTTTAATTGTCACGAATATCAAATTGAATTACAGTGTGGTTTAGCGCTTTCAGAAGCCAAACATGGGGAAAAATTAATCTTCTAACTAGGGGGCATTCAAAAGAGTTTACTATTCTTACAAAAGCTACTTAAAATCCCAGTGTCACTACATTTCTAATGATAATCTCTAGTGGGCCACATTTTGCTTCCTTCATCCACTTGCTGAATGGACAGTCAGCCACAGGAAATTTGTGGTACTCTGTAAAAACCTGCTGTGTCCTGCCCTGGGTGCCAGCACAGGATGGTGCTGCCAGACACAGGCCCTGGGATAAGCAGAGAAGGTGCTGGAAGCTGTGCCCTGGTGCCCTGAGCTGGCTTTGAGAGAGGAGACATCTCACTGTTATGTCTTGACCAAAGAACAGCGCTTTTTCTATCTTGCTGTTTCTCCTTATTAAAGCTGGAACATTCTAAGCAAAGAGTACTAAATAAAAAAGATTAAATACAACTCACAATTCAGAGAAAATGAGATGAGAGATTACTGAACACCAGACAAACCTGAAGTATTGAATAATTATATATACTGTTGCAGGCAATGTTGTATGAAATTTAATTCTAAGTTTCTCACAGGTTTTAAAGCTCTGAGCCGGTTTTATTTGAAATAGAAATGATTAAATGTAATTTTTCAATAGTTTTACATGATTAATGTAATAGGCTGATTTTCCTTTGAGTACATCATAAATACTATTCACATTGGTGTGCTATATATGGAAAGTTTTATTGCTGCAGCACTTTATGAAATTATTCTTTGGAAAATTATAGATATTCAATGAATAATTCAAGGGAAAGAATAAAACAAAATCTAATAAACTCTGCATATGACTGAACTTTGACATTATTACAGTAAATGTGTATACACAAACCTTGCTGTTATTGTGGAAAAATGATCCAAGAGGAGACTGACTTGTAAAAAGAGATGTTTCCACACTTTAATTGTCAGAGTAGAACAATGACAATTATTAACTAATTGATAACCTGAACACTAATCATGCTTTCTTCTCTTTTCAGAGAAGTGAAGAGCAAAAGATATAAAAGATAAACTATTGAGGAAATACTGGAATTTTGCCTGGGGTTCCAAGCATTATATAATTTTCTGTAAGTCTAAAATACTCCTGTAAATCAGAAAATAAAAACCTTGCAGAAAATCACATCTTAGAGGATTATAACAAAAAGTGCCTGTACCATTTTCTCCCCTCACTACTTTGGGGAAACTACAGGGGTGAGGCAGAGGTGCTTACAAAGGTAGGGAATGGAAATGAGAAGACTGGGGCAAGTAATGAGAGAGACTGAGCAGGTACCATCTTGGTGCTTTTTTTTGTTTACAGCTGCAACCCAATTTCCTGCCTATACTTAATTACTCAGCCATGGAAAATAGTTCATAAGCTCTTTAACGTGTGCTTTAGTTTGAAGCGTCCCAGCCATGAACATCATGTTTAACTCCTTACAGGAGCCTTGGGTGCTCCTAGAAAGTGCACTGAAGGATACACCCCAAAGCTTCTCATATTTTTTCACTCTCACCATCCTAAAGGACAATGGAGCAGGGCAAGAGAAGGGCCCTTCCTTCTCAAAAGGGTTAAAGCTGATTTAGTACCATACTCCTGCTCTTATCTGCTCTGAGGATCTTGTGCTCTCTCCCTCTTCACTGCACAGGTGTCCTATAGAGCCTGACCTCCTGGCTTAGTATAGATGGGATATGAATTCCTGAGGTAGCTTCATGTATACACTGAATTTAGAGAGAGTTTTAGGCAAAAAAAAACCCCATCACTTCAATGGTCCTTGAGCCCGGGAAAAGGACAAAGTCAAAATCAAGCCCACCCTGTGTTTCGAACAGATGCAGCAGTTTCAGACATTTGTTAAAAAAATAAAGTCCTGTAGCTCCTCTCCCAGAAATTTCCTATAAATATGTCCAATTTACCTATTTGATTTGGTATATAACATGGAGCGCTTCTTTAGTGTCTGTAAATCAAAGTAGCACCATGGATTTTAAGAGCATTATATGAATTTATTCCAACCAGTGGGCTTGTGAGTAACTTCAGTGGTCCCAGGGAGATTTATGTTAACTGGAGGATTTAATCCACTGATTTCAGTGGAGCTGTCCAACTCACTCCAGGTGGAGAGCTGCCTACATCCTACCACTATTTCTTTCAATTTTGTTAAACTAAAAAAAGTAATCACAAGACACAGAAAAAAATTACAAGTTTGACATGTTGATGTCTGTCTTGGAGTTTCCTTAAGCTGAATGCATCTTTAGGTATGGAACTGAGTTTTGCTTTCTCCCTACCATAGATCCTCAACTCTTCACTTTGTCCCTAACTTGGATCAAATGAACAGTGTGACTGCAGCTGAACCAGACATATGCCATGGGACTGTGATGCCACTGAAGTTCCTCCACTGAAAACAATTAACAAAATTCTCTAAAACTAGTAAATGACAGTAGGATTAAGTCTTTTTCTGGTACTGTTTGCTTGCATTAGAAAAGGGGAAAAAAGAGAGAATGGTGAAAAAACAGGTGACAAGTGTTCTTATTTGCCTGAAAAAGGCACTGGTGTTTTTTTGGAATTGCCTCCTGATTTGTTATGAAACTCTAAAATTTTTATTTTTAGTTCAGTTTCATGACTAATCACAGTTTGACAAATATGGAAATTTGTAAGTGTGGGGGAATTGATGTGCAGTAGTTTTTGTTCTTTCCCCTGTTCTGTTTGAGGATCTGCATGTTGATGTATTTATTTTGAATTAATGTTTATTTCAGTAAGCTGAGGGATTTGTTATGATTATTATGAAAGGGCCTGGTATATATGTAAATTAAATGCAGAGAAGTAGAGAAAGGAACTAATTTGCTCTTGGAATTTGAGGATAAGTTAGCTTGGTCAAAGCTTCTAGATAAATATTATTCCACATAGCAAACCTGTTTCCTCCTTGTCTTAATGAATTCTTGTATTGTAAATTTGTGTAAGGGAATTGATTTGGAACACCAACCTTAGTTTAGTCAGTCATTTGATATGTTACTGGAATATTTGCAGTTACAAGCACGGTAACTTATGTCCACCTTATTTTTAAGGAATTTAGGGAAACAGTATTCTTGTCAATGTGTGGTGACTGGGTAACAATCAGGGTTTTAAAGGGTAACTAATTTTTCTTTCAATTTATTTCACTTGCAAGGATTTTACTTACCTGATTTGCATAGAAATGTGTTTTTAGGAGGCCTGGTTCTTTAGATTTAAGACAGGGAAAGTGCTTCTTTTTTGTTTGAAGAAAACTTGTTTTAATGTGGATTACTTTGATACGTGCAGTGTAAACAACACACAGTGGGATCAGTTATCAAGAAGGTGACTTTCTAATGCAAGTTAAAGGCTGAAATGATGAATTTCACATCTGTTAAATAGACTTAATTTCTGGTGACATTATAAACTGAAAAGGGCAACAGGCTCCTTCTTCATCACATACAGATCTCTCCAAACAGATTACAATTTAGAATGTGTTCATAATTGAAGGTAAAACTGCTGAATGCTTTGAAGAATGCAAGTTACCCTGTTAGGGGAATATTTGCTGACTTTTAAGGATTTTGGCTCACTTTCTTGGCAGATGGATGCAGTTTGACAGTTACAGAGGTGGGCTCTTGGAATCAGTAAATATCTACAGTAACTTGCATTATGTGACACCTGGCTAGAGTCAGTCTCATGTTCTGAGATGTTAATCCACTGTGTGGTTGAAGGATATGAGCATGAGAAACATACATGAATCATAATTTATGATTAATATGTCCTATGAAGGACATAGTCAAATTTCTTATGTCAGGATGTGCTATGGAATTATTGCCAGTGTACACTCTGGAGGAAGCACTGACAAGTTACAGCTGAATCCATTACATTTATACCTCTGTGTCCAAGGTGCAAGAAAAACATTGCAGAATCAAGTTGGTAATGCAGCTTTTCTGAGGACACTGCACAATGAAATACCTGCAGGTTTGATGCATTCTGTAACAATTACTTTGCAACAGGACTTCCTATTGCTGTATGATTTCTTTTCATGGTAATCTGCCCCGTCTGTTACATTTTTAGTCCATTTTCCTCCAAACCCCTTTTCTCTCCTCAAGGCAGTGATCATGTATCTACTATTTGTACTTATCTGATAAGTCTGTTATAGTAGTCATCTAATCATTTCACTTTTGTTTTAATGCTTGTGAATGAGATATATTCTAGCTTTACAGCTAAAATTAATTTGGAAGATTTTTTATAGCTGATTATTTTTATATTCTTTTCTGAACTATAATTCATGTGCTACTAGTTAAAATACTTTGTCATGGATACACTTCTAATTCTTTAATTTAGTGATATTTTCAAAGACATTTCAATTGTTCCAAAGCTTTCTAGCAGAAAAATATACTTAAGGAATAGGCCTAGGCCATTTGTTTAGCTTGTGGTTTTCGTAATCTGAACCAGCTCTGGTCTGCATTTTCAGAGAAGTTTTTTCTCTTCTCTTCTCTTGTTTTATATAAGAGCCAGCTCTAGACTCTGAACCATGCAAATTAGCAAGGTGGCATCTGTGGAACAACCACACGTCCTCCTCAGTGCATTTGTCTCAACTGTTATCATTTCCCTGAACCTGAGCAAACAGAGATCAGGAAAACATGTCTAGAAAGGCACCACACCTTGACCCTTCCAGAGCTGCATACCTGAGAAGCATAACAAGAATTTATACAATAAATGTTCTTTTTAAACATTTCTACTAAATAAAAATACAAGTCACAGATAAGAAAAGGACAGAAAGAAATGCTCAACTAACAGTGGCTGACTTGTTGTCTAGCATTGCTATTTTGTAGTTCTTCCACTTCATCCCCACAATTTTCTTCTGAGTTATAACATAACTCCCCATCCTCACAATCCTTTTTGTAGATACTGAATTGACTACCATTCAGAAAAGTATGATTTCTTCTTGACTTATGAACTAAAGGGCTCAATCATGGGCCTTGCTGTGATACAAAACTGGCTTCAAGCTGCTTTGAAGATTGCAGCACAATCCCAACACATCACATCCCAACATCTTGAAAACGAGTATTCAACAATATTCTAATATCACTTACAGGAATGCGCTGAAATCTTCGTACCTTTTGAGAGAGGGAATGTGTGCAACTGGAAAATCTGAGGGGTCAAATATTTATCATGGTAATACTTTGATAATTTCTTCCTTCCTTTTTTTTTCTGCTCCTGAGGATATTAGTTCATCTTTTACCTTAACACTTGTGCCCTGTACATTTTAATTAAAATCCTTTTCCCAGAATAGAAGGGAAATGATAAGTATGAAATTTTAATGAAATGCTTATTTTTATGAAATATTTATACTTTTTCATTCTAGTAAACATTTTTCATTGTCATTTTGGGACAGCAGGTGCTTGAAGGGCTTTTGTTTTGTATTTTCAATGAAAGTTTGATGTTATTTGATGTAAATATCTTCTGACAAGCTAAGGGTATCGCTGGGTCATAGCAAAGGTAGTCACCCAGAGGACAGATTCACTGAGGTGTGCTGTCAGACTCATTTTCCATACAGCTAGTCATTTAATAGGCAAGATGGCATCACTCCTGTTTAATATAATGAGTTTTACATTGGAGAACCAACAAAGAATGTTACCGAGTTTGACATTTACTGTTAGACAGAGAGAAGAGTGATGCAGTTGCTAATGACTGTGTTGTCACCAGGTGTCTAAGAATCAAACATTATAGCAACAGGTTTTTTGCTCAGGCCTAATGATTCTGTTTCAACAGTGAATCGATGAGCAAAACAGAAGCTAATGTTCAGATGTTCCTTTAGTCCTACAGAGCTTATTTCTAGAAAATCTGTTTTCTGAGTACTTTATAAACCGTTTTAAGTATCCACTTATATGTCTAGGAGGAGCAAGAGGGCTTTAATGTAGAATGCAATGTGATAAATTATTACAGAGGGCCAGCTAGTGGGAAGACTGAGATCTAGTAGCCAGTCCCACACCTTGAGTTCCATCCTCATGGTTTATGAGTAGAAGGACCTTCACACTGTTTATCCTGCATATTACCAAAAAAACAAAAACAAAACCAAAAGTTAAAATTGACCAAGGTGGTGAATTTCTGTCCACACTGGATTGCAAGCAGTATGTTTTATATTTTGAGTTGGTGCCATCCATGGAGATGCTCTGGAGTCTGTCACACATGGGGACTGCAGCATGTGTTTGTAGTAACAGACCCTCAGAGCTGCTGAGACAGAATCTGTTTTGTACAAGTGAGGTCTAGCATGTGACTCTCTTTCCTTCAGACAGGTCTGGCTGCTCAGTTCCCTAAGCACTAAGTGTGATTCTATCATTTAGCTGTCTTTGCTGGCTCTTGGACACTGTCATTGCCTTCTACCATCTCAGCAGCCTCAGCCTCCTTTGCAGTTGTTTGCAATACCCAACAGTAATAAAAGGGATGGCTGAGTAAAGGCAGACAGAAAATTAATCTTCTGTGGGATTTTTTATGCTCAGTAAGAAAGAACACTATGGAACATTGTGACAGTGTGGCTCCAAAACAGAAAGTCACAGCATGCTGTGACCAAAAGAAGGGTTGCTACTCTGATCAGGAATAAATAAATGGGGGAGATGCTTCTGTGGGACCAAAGCAGAGGCGAGACCTCTATCATCTAAGACATTTTCTCCTTGAAAGCATTGGATTTTTTCTGATCCAGGACATGTGTGAAGTTCTGTGCTCTTAGTCCTCACTTTAGTAAGCACTCATTCTAGCTCATGCCAGAACTGAAGTCTTCAGCCATGAGATTGCTCTCAATTTCTCATAAAATGCATTGCTTTTTCTTCCTCATCATATCATGTCATATCATATCAAGACGGTGCAAACATCAATGCCATTTAATGAACTGTAATGGCAGCTTGTTGGTTCCAGGCAATAACTTTTAATTTAGCTCTATTATGCAAAGATTAATATTAGAATGATAACTTCATCTGATTATTATTTTTAAGCTGTCCCAATTTTATGGACGCTGTATGACTAAATTGTATTTGTTCTTCTTCTTTCCCTTGCAAGCACAGTTTCCCTAATATTAAATCTTCCAACATCCTGCATCCTTTCTATCAGGGTGTGCTGTTGCTGAGCAACACCAGATTTGCTCTTTAAAATTATCCAGGTTTCTTTAGCCAGCTTTGTAAGTTGGTGCAGCAGGGAAGCAGTAATAAGTCTAAATGCTTTAAAAATATACATACTTTTAATTCAAACTATTTGTTAACATTTCTTGTGTTTGGGCCATCATACATGGCTATGTGGCTATACATTTAAAAATAATACAGTTTCACATAGTTTTTAAATTCTGCTATGAAGATTTTTGTAATTATATAACTGTACTTGTATAACATACATTAACTCTTTATACATAGGTGCGAGAAGAGAGAAAAATTAAAACATACATGTACTTGGGAAAGTTCTTATCAGACATACTACTAATCGATTTTTCCCCCCTAAGGCTTACATATTACAGCTTAACTGTCTATGGTTAGATGGCCATAAAAGATGACAAAATCTTTATTTTTACTGTATAATTGAGTGTTGTCATTTTCCTGTAGATTAAGTGGTATTAACTATTTCAATGCAGACCCTGATATAGGACCATGTATGTTCCAAATGTTTTATTCTTTAGCATCAGTTTTTAATAACAATAGCAAAAACTTCCATTGCTTACTTTATTGAACAGTAAGGTTATAAAACCTGTCTGTAATATTTGGCCAACATCTGATTAGTGGAGTTGCACAGCAGGAGAGAGACTGAGGTCTTGCTTACCTGGTGGAAACTCAGACTCCTAAGAACCCTTGTGAGAATTGGAAACCTCAGCAGAGGATTGTCAGTGCCTTTCTGCTGCTGTGCCATAGCACAGGAATGCTCTGGGAGACAGGAGCATCTGAGCTGTGTACCAGGAGCCGAGTCTGTTTGAAGCATGTTCTTCCCTGCATTCAGCAGAAAGCAATGTTAGCATGAGTTCAGGCTGTTAGAATAAGGCACTGAGAGAACAAACCAGTGGCAATAAGTTTAGAAATGAAGCTGCTCTGTCAGCCACAGAAAGGAAGAGACTGGGCTGCAGCTTCACACCTGCTTTCAGTTGATTTTCAGCTTGCTGTTACTAAACAGAGCAATATCTTCAGTCCCTGCCCTTCATCCTCAGCAGCATGTGTTCACTGCTCTCCAGAGCTGATGCTTGCAGAGTTTTGCAGTGAGTTATATCAGGGAGCTTATTTGACTAAAAATGAAAATTCAAGGGGGTCTTGCTGGTTTGATTTGCAGTTGCCTCAGACTCACTGTGCAACCATGAGAGAGAGAGCTAAAGCCAGGGTTAGTGAGGGAATGAGAAGGAGCAGTTTCATAGAGAGGGGAATTTAGAAGTCCCCCATTCCCTGGCAGACTGGGTTTATGTTGGATTAAAGCAGCTGTGTAACCATGGCCACAGATCTCCTAGGATAGCTAAAAGGTTTTACAGGTGCTCTCTGCTTTTCTGTGAAGCTTGTAAATACCTGCTTTGCAGAGGAATAGTGCTGCAAGAACCTTGTGTGTGAATCCATGAGAGTTTATGGAACTTCTTTGCTGTTTGTGTGATATAAGAAGAGGGAGTTCTGAGAAGCCACTTTTGCATAAACCGACAGTGTAGCCAACAGCTGAATGTCTAAGTGGAAGAATCTTGTCTATTCTCCATCATAGCTTCCATCTTATTGACTCTCTTCTTGTGTGCTCAAGTCACTTTAACGGTTAGAGATCAATTTTAAATTAAAAGCAGAGAATATCCAGCCCCTGAAAGATGAAAAGAAGTAGGCAGTTGAATACACATGCAGAACACAGACAGCTAGAACAAATCCTTTGGCAGCCATTGCAGAGGAGGAAAGGAAAAAAATAAGCACAGCAAATAATGATCTGAAAATGTTGATTACCACATTTTTAAAGCTGTGAGAGCTCCTTGAAAATGTTGACCCAAGCAATGATTGCACCTAAGAGAAACAAAAGGTAATTACTTAGGAGATAATAAATCCAAGAAGGAAGGCAAAAATAGTATCAGGGGAAAGTGTTAAAATGTTGTGCAAAGGATGAAAGGATATTTTAAGTCCAGATGTTCCTTTATGAATTTATGGGAAATGAGCATGCATTTTAATAGTACTTTGAAAGCTCTCCAAGGACAGAAAAAAGGGGCATTTTAAAAATCTGTAATTCTGATATAGCTGGGAGAAGTCTTTTTATTAATCAGCTCTCAGAAGGATGCTCTCAGATACAACTTTGTATTTCTCTTTAGGAATCTCATTTCTAGCAATATTTGTAAAAAGAATTGGCTGCACTTAAGGTTGCTGATGTACTTGCACCACAATTTATGACACTAACAGGTAATATCTTGATGTGTTTGTTTCATTGTGCTCTTCATGTGACAGGCTACTCACCTGTCTCCCACCTCTTTGCATGGATGAGAGGCTCTCTCTGGACAGAGATAATTGTTGATCCTGTGTTGCTACACACGTTGTGTGTCTGGTTTCCAGCCCTTGGCTACGAATCCTACATCGTGTCAGAACTAGGAAAATGCCATTCAAATACCACTAAACTTTGCCATGTTTCAAAATATTCTGGCCTCTAACCTGTGCCCATAACAGTGAATTTCTGCTGCCATTTCTGAAGTAAGTTTGGCTGCTTTGGACTCCTGACCCCCCCGACCCAATTTATCAAACTGAGTGACAGTAATTCCATTAAGTTGAACAGCTAGTTGGAGAAGAAAAATAGACTAAGAGGTGAACCACATAGGCTCAAGAAGTATTAAAACAAAGAAATAGCTCAATGTTTGTCACTAAAAATACCTCCAAACACTAAGATTTTTTAATCTCTTTTTAAGGTATTAAATAAGAAGATACTGTGTGCTTCACTGAATCATAGCAGCATGAAAGGAAAATAATTAAAAAAAATACATAAATCCATGCAGCGGACATGAGAAGTGACGTTGGACATGTTCCTCAGGATGAAAGACAAAGTTAGGTATACTGTCTAAGTTCTAAAATGTACAAGTCACCTTGTATTTAGTTTCTTTCTTAGTAGAGCATTGAAGGTATTTGCATGTGGCCAAAGTCTCTGGCAGCACCTTTCAAAAGCTGGCAATTTTCTTGCTGCCATTAGTTTGCATTTTCACATTACCAGCATACAAAGTCTTGGAGAAAGACCATGGGCAGTTAATTAACTGGAAGAGTTAGCTGAAGGTGGAGGACAAGTGGGTTTGATAAATGAGGCTGTTGTTTACTCAGTAGTTGAAGGGATTTGAAGCTTCTGGCACCCTGATGCACAGCCCCTCTGCAGGTCAGAAGAGCACCTCACCAGTTTGGTGTTCTGTACTTCAGTTCTTACGAAATCAAATTATATCCACTCCAGCAAGTGAACTTATGCTTAACTTAAATCATATTGTAAAGCTTTCAAGAAAACATTTTTTCCAATTACATGAAAATGAAGCTAGCAAAAGTCTTGAACGATGAAGGATATTTTAATGATATGCTTGATATTTCAAGATCTTTAATTTCAGTTTTTCAAAGTCACAAGTAGCCATGAATGCTGCACATCATTATCTAAAACAAATACTTCATGATTTCCCTAAGCACATCCTGGAAATAATGATCAGTTGCCACCTACAGAAGATAACAAACAACAAATACTGCATTGTAAAAAGAATGAAATTTTGCATTGAAGCGCTTACCCTATGCCTCTTTTAATTTGCACATTATTCAGATGGTATCTAACAGAGTATTTATTTATACACCAAATGTTAAACTCATTAAAAAGTGCCACCACACAGGCAACTCAAGATGTATATTTATTTTCCAAAATCTCATTAAGCTCAGGTAGTTCTTGTACAGTTCCTTTCATAATAATGAAACACATACAGTGTTTCTCCTAACACTGAACAAGGAATTTTTTAAAATTAGGTGTACAGTTCTTGGAGACAAATCTGTTAGGACAAATGTATTCTGCCTCCCTTTCTCCTTTTGACTTAGTCATCTGCCAAGGACTTCTTTCAACACCTTGCCTTGTCCCCTTCTTCAGGTACACTTTACTACTACTACTTGACTTCAAGCCCTTAACTGTAATAAAACTGCATATTATTAGTAATTGGAAGGGAGCATGAGACAGCAACAAAAGCTTCAGAGTATGAAGTTTCCTCTTAATGTGGAGTGTTTTGGGGGTTTATATAATTAAAACCAGCACTAGATCACAGAAAGGCAGTTTAGAATTTGTCAGTCAAGTTATTCCCTCAGCAACATCATCATTTTATTGCCCTGCCAGGAATGTGTGTATCTGTCCACACATGTCAGCAACTCCTTGGTAGTAAACCTGTACTCACAGGTATATTTATAGAATATATAAATATAGAAAAATAGATAATATTTATAATAAACATTTATAAGAAATTATAATAAACATTTATAATAAACAAACAAACACATAAATAATATAAATACTAAAACCCCAGACACCCCACTATCTATTAGCAATTGAAAAAAATGTATGAATTTTACATAACTGACTTATCTAAATGCTTTGGCCTATCGTCAAAAGTTTTACGTTTTTCAAAGTTGTTTTCAACTGGAATGACATTTTGAATTCCTCCTAGTATGAATAATTGGACTAAAGCCTGGCAAGTATTTGTTACAGTGGAAAAAAGATTAAATAAGGTGCAACTTCCAGTGATTTCTTCCCCCCGCCTTTCTTTTCCTGTAAGGTTCTGTAATTTAATCCAAAGAACAACATCAAAAGAAAAAAAGTTAAATCTCATCTCTTCTTGTTAATATGACAGTGATATTTATTTTTGTCTTTTTGAATTCTCTGCAGGTTCACCTTATGTTCATTTATGAAATAGTCTTTTGAAGAGATATTCAGAATTGAGATGTTTAATGGAAATGAGTGATTAACACCCAAGCCTACCCAAAATGTCCTGGGGAAAAAGTCTATTGTCTGTAACTGTGATTAAAGTGTCTCTGTAAGTTCTCTATAGTCAAGTTTGCCAACTTCTTTATTGCTCAGCCTCCATTGCAGGGGGAAAGCAGGGAATTAAGGAGTGGGAGTTACACTTCTTTATTTTCATTATTGTAATAAAAGATAAGTATTGTTTAATAAGTATGTGAGGATGAATTCAGCAGTAGGGCTTGAAGACTAATGAAAACATTAACTTCATAATCTTTCTAGAATTGCCATTTCCATAATCCAAGAATATTCCACTTACAGTAATTTCACACTGATAAGCCACACCTATTTCACTGAAGAATCGAGCCGATCCTGGAAGTGCAGCTGATCACCAGATGTGGCTTATTTATGGACAAATTCCGGCGAAATGCCAACCTGGAAGTGTGAGCCGGCCGGGGAGGGAGCTGCTGCGGAGCCGCTGCCGGGGAGGGACCTGCTGCTGAGCCGCGGCCGGGGAGCTGCTGTGGAGCCACTGGCGAGCGGGCAGCGAGCCGCCACCGGCTTTGCATGAAGCCAAGCCACCTGCCACGACGGTGTGAAGCTGAGCTGCTTGCCAGCGCTGTGTTCACGTGAAGCCGAGCCGCTTGCCGGTGTCGCGTTCGCACAGCCAGCCTGCCGAGCCGCAGCTTTTGAGCGGTGTGGGGAGCTGCAGCAGCCAGTGCTGGGGGCGGGAGTGCTGCTGCCCACGGCACAGGGAGGGCGCCTGGGGCTGCTTTTAAAGACTTTGCTGGTCTGTGAAAACTGTTTGCAAATTGAGCACCTGACAGCAAACCCCGCGATTGCGCGATTCTGTTACTAATTCGTTACTTTGTTGCACATGGATCCTCACTTAAAAAAAAACAAAACAAAGTGCCGTTTATCACCCGGTGTGGCTTATTTATGGACAAATTCCGTGGTCTTTCCGGCTACCTGGAAGTGCGGCTTATAACCAGGTGTGGCTTATGAGTGTGAAATTACTGTAATCAGAACCTTTATGGCAGTTCCTGATTCTCTTTTCCCAGGGATAGTACCATAACCTGACATCACTTCCTGAAAAGTCATGGAAAAAAGTTGTCATTGTGTACCATGAATGTCCCTTCTTGTGCCCAGCCCTGCCCAACATCTGTGCAGATGTTATGAAAATGAATTAACAGAACATCATAAGGCATCATGATATTAACTGCAGAGGGGCCTGTTGCAGCCAGAGATGTCTCTGCTCCTTGAGGTTTTTTAGTCTGTAGCAGAATAAGGGTGACTTAATTTTACAAAGATCATTAGCCTGTGGTAAGAACTTGGTGTGCAGTGCTTGTAACCTTTGTTTAAAACCTGATATTGAATTTCTTTCTAGTGATGAAGTGTTCACTGCTGAGAAACAATCTTGAGCATGATGATAAAACATTGCAGATGCCTAGCTGGGGATGTTCATCTGTAAAGTTGGTGTTTTTTTACAGCTGAAATATGTTATGCTAAAATAGTCCCAGTAGGCCTAATTAAAACTGGGAAACAAGTGAACACCATATTTGCCATCTTTATGTTCTGATACTCTTAACCTATAGTGCATGCATTTATGCTTCAATAAAATTCATTAAGAGCAGCATAACTCAGAGATAAATGGCAGAAATTGTAATCATTGGATTATAAACCCATGATAGTGTTTTACAGTAGTTATAAGGAATATCAGAAAACTCCTTACAGTAACTTTGGGTTTAATCCAAAGAGTATCATAAAGCACTAAATGGTCTTTTAAACGAACAAATATTGAATTTTCTTCATGTTGTTGTACATGTGAGCTTTTGGCATACAAACCACAGTAATTAGAGCATCCTTTTCTCAAGGCGTTAGGGTGAACTAAAGAGAATGTCCGGAAGAGAAATGTCCTTGTCTCTCTGCCTTCAGTGCAAATGACTGAATGCAGTAACCATTGCTCTCCTGTTTGGTTTGATATTGGCTTTCAGATTTCCAGTTTCACATCAGATTGGGGCAAGACTTTAAGTCATCATCTTTGTTTCTGCTGTATCCTCTATACTCATTTGAGGCATTGGATTCAGATTCAGATCTCTTGCTGAAAGTACATAATAATGAATAATTACTCAATAATTAAAACTCCATGTTAAAAGGAGAAGCATTTTAAAGACAGTATTTCTTTGATAATTATTAACTAATTATTATAAGACTGTCTACAGAATACCTTTTTGACCTTTAAGCACATATAACTGTCATATTCTAATAGGCAGTCTTTATTTTTCTTGATTGTTTTTCGGTTTTCTACAGGACTTGTATATCAACAAGCTCTTTTAAATGTTGATTTAAATAGTAGTTTGTGTCTTCAGTGTTTACTTGGCTTTCAAATCCTCCCATGTGTCCGTGTGACCCGGAGCTAGTGCCCGGCTCCTAGGCAGGACAGTGACCTCTAATGGTAGATGAGCAGCTCACAGAATGAATTGCTGCTATTTTTCTTATTATTCTTGTAATGTGACTGTCTTTTCTCTGCCTTTCTTCATGGCCACAGGAGGCAAGGCAGAGCAGAGGTCTCCCAAGCAGCAATGGAATTAGAGGCAGCAACCAAGAGCCCTGAGCCACTGGCAGAGCACTGGCAGGTCCTTGCTCTAACCTCAGGAGAAGCTGGTGTGTGTTACACGGTCACTGCAGGTGTGACAGCACAAAGCCCTCTGCAGAGCCTGTCACCTCTGCCAGAAGAAGCCAAGTTTTGCTTCTTTTTGTGATCTCTGCCTGGTTTCCCCATCCTTTTTGCCTCTTCCTGGGAAAGGTGTGCCCTGGTCACTCTCCTAAGAGATCCCAGTGTTTCTCGGTTGTACTGAAGTGTTGAGAAACTCTGGGCCAGTTCTGCTCCTATAAAGGCACTAGAAGCTTTTATAGGTGAAGGTACAGTCTAGAACACAACTGGAAATTGTGGGACAGACAGAGATCTGCTTGAACCCTGAGAGATGAGCTGGGAAGTAATGTGATAATTTTTTTTTCTGGTTAAATTTGGCAAAACTTTTACCATTCTGTATGCAAAAATTGCGACTCGCACAAATTGAACTCTATCTTTAGAGTATCTAATGTATAGAAATAACAACTTTGTGATTATTTCTAACCTTTTAATAGCATTTCCCTTCTGTCTTCATAGTAGCAGATCCCATTACAAGATTACCTATTGCTATTGGAACTGGGATGATGCTGTGTTGCTAGGTCACACACAGATGTGCTCCACCTGGATCTTTCAGCACCAATCCCACCCTGCTGCCAACAGTATCCAGCAGTGCCAGCACTAACACAGTGCTTGTTTTGTACTTGTGACTGTAATCATCAGGTCAAGGTGAGAAACATTTGTGAAGGAATCTGATCAAAGTAAATGAGCACATTTCTTCTCCAGTGTAATCCTGAGATTCCTGGGCTGCAGAGTTTGATTTGTTCACTTTTAGCTGTGTGGGAAACTGGAGAGGGTTTAGCCAGGAAATGTCCCAGAACCTTGAACAGGAACTGCTCTTCAACTGCTTTGGCTGAACTTACCCTGCATCTCATGAATGTCTTATTTTATTTTTTGCTGAAATTCACATCTTGATTTTTCTAACAGTTGGCAGAGATTTTATTTTGCCACTTGGTGTATTACACAGATATAGGCTGCAGATATAAGCTGCAGTTCCCAGGAACTCAAGGTTTTTCACACTTATTTCTAATATTACTGTAATTTTCTGTGTTTCGGGTTCTGTTTTTTTTTTTTCTGTCCCCCACAGCATTATGATCTGGTTTGCTTATAGCAGTTGTAACAAGAATATCAGTGTTGACACCTTCTGGTTTCATCAGTGAGACTGTCAAAACTTAACCGAAATCTCAAATCTGTGCCTGATTGCTTCTGCGCTGATCCCAGAAGAGGTTTATTATTCCCAATCTTTTTGCAATACTTGATCTTGTATATTTCTAGCATTCTGGGTAAAAATTTTGCGGAAAAATCTGTGAATTGAGCCTTAATTTAAAAATGGATTTCAAAGAACAGACTGTTCCTGTACACATCACAGGATAGATACACCACTGAGAACATATCAAATGCTTGTACTAACATTTAAGGCTCCTATTTTAAATATAAATAAATAATTGAGTTTCATTGGGAACAGGTAATCAGTAGACTGAAGAACTTCACCACAACAGCCTAACCCTAACCCCAACCCTAACCCTAATGCTAATCCTAACCCTAACTCTTTCTGTTGTAGGAATAGCAGTGTTGCAGAAACTTACTAAAACAGCCAAAGGAGAGGGTAGAAGAGTTTGTAACTTCCAAAAATTTATTTCATGTTGAGGGGAGAAAGTCTCATATTTTAAGACTTGTGTGATGGCAGAGAGTAGATTGAAAGTGTGCAGAGAGATCATGAAAAATTTATTATTCTTTCCTGGCAGAATATTCCTTTTTATCAAAATTGTGAACTTCAGGTTAATGTTATAAACTGAGATTTAAGTTAAGGAAGCACAAGCAGGGCCTTCCTCATCCTCAGTATAAGCATATAAAACTCGGGTGATTATCTTGGAGTTCTCTGATCTACACTAACTGAATCATTTGGGGATAGACTTAAAATTATTTGATATAATAATTAGCTCTCCCAAATATATTTTTCCTGAGAACTATTGGAAGATTGAAGCTAACAAATAAACACTTTGTGACAATTCCCCAATATATTAAAAAATCCAATTACTGTTTCATAATCCTGTAAAAAATTGCAAGAGGTTAGGTTGCCAGGAAACTTTAGTGCAGTTTCAACTTTTATGTGAGCAGCTACATTGAGTGCTCTTGTATAGTCAGTAAAAGAAGATATAAATATTTACTGCTGCTCAGTTGTTGTAAAGCAGTTCCTTATATTTTTTTGCTTGCATGTTTCCATCTTTTTATATAGCATTTGTGTGTATTAGATACAAATAAAGTGTCATAGGATCTAGAGGATATAGGTAATACAAGTATTTCTGTGGTGCTGTTTCCAGAAGTTCATATGTAATATTTCCTGCTTTCTGGTCAATACATGGTGGACTTTAGAAGTACTTGCTGCGATGAACTGTTTATAATTTGCCTTAAAATCCAACGTGATACATGGTGATATGGAGAATAATAATTAACAATAAGTTTAATGAAGAAAAATTGGTTCATAGTCTTTTGTAGATATGACAAATACAAATATATATATATGCTCCAGATTTGTGTATTCACGTCTCTCCAACTTAGGAGTGATTATATTTTAATAAGACGCACACAGCTAATAATATAATAACAACACATTTCATCTGTGTTCTGAAATTGCAAACAGTAAACAATCTGAAGCTAATAACTGTGTTTGATTTGGCCTAATGATTTGGGCTTCTCTGCAGCCTTTCTGGGCACACCTGTGTGTGTGTTCAGCAGTGGCAGAATGAAAAGATAAAAAAGTGCTAAGGCTTAAACTCCACCAACTAATATACAGGAATAAAAAAATATTGTAAGTGACCTGACCTTTGGGATGTAATTATACACTAACAGTGGTGGATTATTAAAATTTCCTGTATGGTTCTATCAATCCAGCTTAAAAATGGGCACTGGGAAGAGCAAACAGAAAAACATTGCCATGCATGGATGTAGGTACAGGTGCACCAGTGTTTGAAAGGCACACAGAAATAGCTGCCTGCTTGAATCCTGCCTCTGTGGTGCCAAGTTCTGTGAGATCTCAGAACCTGAAAAATAAAAATCTCACCCAGTTAACAATAAATACTTTTCCAAAGCCATTTTCAGGAGCTCATTACAATGAAGTGGAAACAGAGTCCATGTGATGACTGCAGTGGCCTGTCCAGGAATCCAGGTAAAATCCAGGTGCACTCCAGGACCCAGCTGGATCCCTGTGCCAGGTGTGGAGTGCTGTGCAGAATGCTGGAGCACAGCCTCAGTGTTAGTAATATCTCCTGTATCTGTTCTTTAAATCCTAGAAGAACTTCTACATGTATCCCTGATTTTATGGTAGTTTATGATCTCCTGTTAAGATTTTATGATGTGGAACTTGAATTTTCACATAACGTATCTTCTAAAAGAAAGCTTTAAAAATCACTTAGAAATGTTGTGACTTGAAAAGTGTGTGTGCAGTCATTGAGTTATACAGCACCCAGAGACATAAATCAGTCACAAAAGATTATTTAGGCAACATGACTTAAGTTCTTAAATCCTTGAATTTGGAAGTCTATATTGCAAGCACGAATATGCATTATTTAAAAGACAGAGAAAATCTGTGATTAAATTTTTTTGTGACTTGCACCTTGAACTACAGATTTTGTGGAGTGAACTTACTTTTATATGAAAGGAAACAGTTCAAATTTAGAAAAATAACCACTTGGAGGCTTAGAGTCTAGATACAGTGAAATTCTACAATTAACCTTAAAATCTACCTCTGTTGAACTGCAGATTAATCTTATATCTCAATCAACCATGAACAAGCAATAGAGTGCATTGAACAAAAAAAATAGCATATTTCAGCATAGCAATAAGTTGGATTCTTAATTTATCTGTAATAGAAAATTTAATCCTATAGTGTCTCTGTGTCACTAACTTTACTTTAGGTTATGGTAAATGATTTCCAAAAATTTCTTCATCTGTTCAAAATCCACATCAGAGAAGATGGACGTACATGACAAGTGTGTGTTATTTAGAAACACCTTTCACTTAAGTGTAAATATCAAAATAGCTGATAATAACATCATAAGCCATTGATAGGTTGGAAGCACTACTAAATCTGTCAAAAGCACTCTGAGACAGATTTTTAAGTTTAATTTCTACCCCCTTCATAATTTCAGCTGGAACTGGAAAAGGAGCTTGATTTGCTGTATTGTGAGAACAGAACACTTAGTAATCCAAGTAGACTAAAATCTACAATGACAAAACAGGGAAAGGACTTTTAAAAAAAGTAATTTCTAGGAAAACATCAAGGATGTGAAGTTTAAAATATATGCAGTCAATAACTGCATTTTATATAACATAGCTGTGAGATTTTCTTGAGTTTGGATGAGACACATTTAAGGGTTAACACTGTTCAGGTGTCCACTGTGGCTCTGAAGTCAGTCAAGTATGAATTTGTGTCTCATGCTGAAGGAGAAGTGCAATGTGATGTGACGGTTTTTCTGCCTTTCTTCTTGAAACAACCAGTTTTATTTGAAATGGGTGAGCTGTTTTACTCAATCTGTTCACAGTAGCTCCCTTCCTATCTTCATACTTAGCTGCCATTAACATTAACTGCAGGTATGCACTGAGAAAGGAAATTAAATGTCTTAATTTTCTTGCATCTGGTAGACAGCTGTACTTTAAAAGCACAGCATAGAGGAGAGTGAGGAGAGAACAGCACTTCCTTTTATCTGCTGATCCCTGCTGTAATAAATACAGGGTAGGGAATGAAGTATTACAATATCCAAGTACTGCTGAAGATTTTACAACTAAACCCCTGGGCAGCATGTTTGAAAGGAATTAACAAATTACTCACTGAGGACAAATTCAAATAGTACATGGCAGCTTGGGAACATACCAGCCATACAATTGGACAGAGTTAATGTGGGAAAAGGTGTTCTTTTTCCAGTCAATGCATATTTATGGTGAATCCATGACATTCTTATTTTTTTTTTCCTGAAAGTGAGACAGCAGCATCATTTTGCTTAACCACCTCTGTACCCAAGAATCTAAAATTAGCTCGGTGTTTTTAAGCCTTGCTTGTGACAGGATCAGGCTCAGAGCCCCAGAGATCAGGGCTGCTGGCTCACAGAGAAAACCAGATTAAGGAATGAGTTGTTGATATTATAAACTGTGACTGAGCTGCCCACAGCTGTGTGTGTAGCCACACAAACACATATTCAGTGGCCAAACACCTGATACAGGTCACAATACAAGCAGTTATCAGGGCATTCTAGGACCCACTCAAGTTAGTGTTTACTGCTCTGTTGTTTGGGTACTTTTTCATCATCAGACTGAGGTGATCTATGGTGAATGGCCACTGATCTCCCATTCTTCAGCCTGCCCAGGGCAGAAGGTGGGACAGCCCATTTTGGTGACAGTGCAGTTTTAGATTGGATTAAACTGATTATGAAATCACATCCTTACACAGCAATGTCAGTGTAGTAGCAACGTAGAAAACAATTGCATTGTCATATGAATGAGCAAATTATTTTCTTCAATAAAAATACTAAATTTTTTATCCTAACACATGTTTTTCCATGGCCTACAATTTGCCATTCACTGTAATGCAACTACAGCAATATTCCTAGTATCCTAACATCCGTTATACATGGATGTGTAACAAAACTTGTCTTTTACCCAAAAGACCTCACTATCTGATCAGGAAAAAATAAGCTCCAACCTCAACTAATCCTTTTCTTTCAACTCCTCATTCAGATTAATATGTGCAAATTCCCTCACAGAATCTCTAATTGCTTCTAATTTTTTCCATCTATGGATACAATTTTCTTTTATTTTTGTTTGCAGTGGAGAGCTCATCTTGGTGTATGCATTTTCAGCACATCTGAATAATCATCTTAGTTTTTCAGTTTCTGTATAGATTTGAAGAATTGCCAATTTACAAGTGGTCACTCAGACAGCACTCAGTGTGTGCTCTCTAGTAGACTGTGATAAATATTTGCAAATTTTACTATGTGAAGATTATTCTAAAAGGGAAAGTGGGTACTGACAATTCCTCAGAGTGGTATGTGGTTATTTTTGCTTTGGACTCAAATAGGCCGGTCCCTAGCCACAGTGGCAGATATATCATCTGAGTTATGTAATAAATTTGTCACTTTTAATTCTATTTGGGAAGATTTAAAGAATTTAGGGCTTTATGATTTGGGAGTCAGTCAGTACATAGTGTTCTTTCTGCACCGAGGGAGGAATAAAAGGTCTTGTTTTATGACTTGGCTGATTGTCCTGCCTGTGATAGTTTTCTCCAGTGTGCGTGGGGGTTTTTTTGGTAGAATTATGGATGACAAAAGAGAACCAGAAGTAGCAAATTGTCAAATGACAACTTGACTTTAAAGACTTGAACTGACCATGAATGAAGTGAAAACTCTTTCAACAAGTGTAAACACCTAATTCTTTTCTCATCTGAGTGTCAACGAGAATAACTCCTGTGACCTGCAGTGATTCAGCTCAAAATAAAAGATATGCAGCAGCATCATTGTCACTGTTTCCAATATGATGCTGTGTTTGATGGGACATGGTAAGTGATGTCAGAATTAAGACATTCAAAGTAACAGCAGGGGGTAATCTCAAGACCTAAATTTAAACAGAAGTACAGCCCAGACATGTCTTGTTCCATTTGAAAGATGGAATTCTTAGTGCATTTAATCTGGCTGTGCAAAATCCAATTACTATTAAATAAATGTTTAAGGTAACAATTTTGCTGAGGCCAGTTAGAGCATCTTTGAAAGCAGATCTCAGCTAACTTCTCTTGCTTTTCCTTGTTTGCATTTAATTGTCCCATCTTGTGCTCTGCATAGCTTGAGAATCTCAGTCAGCTGACAAAAATTCCTGCTATAAACAGAAAACCTTTTTTCACTCAGTTTCCAGAGAGTGTAGTGCTTCACTGAAGCAAGGGAGACCTTCCCAAAGAACAGGGCACTGCAGAGATCAGCAGTATAATTGCTTGGCTGCTGAGCACCTGAAAGTTTCTACAGGGCTTTTGAATGCCTTGGCATAAGGTGGGGTAAAACATGGGTCATGTTTACAGGGTGTTATTATTCCTCTGTAATGATGCCAGTGTGCCTCTGCTTTCCTGTGGGAATGCTCTGTTCCAGAATAATCCTTTAAATCCTTTATTTGAAAATAGAATGCCTGCAGAAAGGAGAAACATGACAATACTTCGGGTGTGATATGTGTTCATCTGCAGTTCTCCTGGGTCAATACAGCCATGCAGGCAAGATTTTATGACAGTGTGGAAAAAACAGAAGGGTTTCTCTGTTTTGAACTGGTATATCTGAATCTTACAAAGGTTTCCTCCCCATGTTAGAGTATGTGATGCAGTAGGCAATGCTCTTCTAAAAACAGTCTCTCACATGCCTAACATTATTTTAAAGAAAAAAATCTCATGTACAAAACAAAGATACACCCTTACAACTGCTATCTTATCTCCTTTATATCTCTCAAATATTCTTCTCAGCCTTGATGCATCTTCTGGGTATCCAGATCCAGCTGGTGAGCTTTGACTGTCCTATTCATTTTTTGTCTTCTTTTAATCATATGATCACCTAATTCTCAGTGCCAGCTATTTGTAATCCATCCTTTGAAAGAAACAAAGCCTAACAGAACAAGAAGCATCTTCTAACAAACATATCCAACTTTTCATGCTGTTCACTTGCCTGTTTGCAGGGGAGAGCTTCTCTATCTGATCACCTTGTACCCATTTCTCTGTTCACACCTTGCTTGACACTAAAACCTTCTGAGGCAAGACTGGATTTTATTCTGTGTTTGCATAGCAAAGGGGTGGTTTCACCTTGTCCTCCAACTACTGCTAACATATCTATTTTCACAATAATAATGAAGAAAGGTTCTAATACTCCAGAGAATAAAGAAAGAAGAAAAAATATAGTTAAAAGGAATGGTGGTAGAGATGTAGGATTCAGAGAGAATGAAAGTAGAAAGATGGAAGAATATGCTGGACTTCCCAAAACTCCACAATTATATAACTTCATATAAATTTCAGAGGAGTGTGAATTTATGTCCATATCATTATCAGATCATTCTACTTTATTATTCACTTTTAATTAAAAAAAAAGTTCCTGAAGAGTGTGTTTATCCCTGCAGAGTTCTTTCAATAAAATAAAATGAAAGGCAACGGCTAAGTCAGTATTCTGCATCTCTCAGGTCTACACCAGTCAGAAAAAGAACAGGAAAAAAGGGATGGAGTAAAACTGTCTGATCTCATTTTACACTCAGACCTGATTAAGGTTTTACATAAGATGATCAGTCACAGTAACCCTACACAAATATAATAAAGACTTTTAAAAGGCATAATAAACTGTATTTTTAATTTGTCAAATAGCAACTTCCACTTACTAAAAACACTCCCCTGATTGAGATTCATGAAAACTGGATTAAAATCTGAAGTAAAGCAAACAGAAACTAAAATAGAAATACTGAGACAAAACAGTTCTTTTAAACAGATCAAAACTGCTGTGGGGTAGTGATTTGCTCTGGTCAGGAAGAGGTGAGCAATTTTAATTTTCCTTTGCCTTTACAAAACACATTGGGCAGATCATTTAAATCAGATTAATTCATCTAATCCCAGCACGCTTTGCTATCCCTTATGAAATCAGTAAAAGAAAGGAAAGAATAATGGACTGAAAATTGTTTGTATTGCTTGAATACACTATTGATAGAAATACTGACTGAATTACAGCTGGCTTAAATAAAAAAGATTCTGCTTCTTATATCTTTCCTTAAGGAATCATTTTACAACTCCTGGTGAAAAATGAATCCCTGTAGGATTTTTGAAACTTATTATAAATTTTAGTGAGGAATTATATTCCTATTGAATTCCATTGAGAATTTGAAAGGCCCATCATAAATGTGGAATTCTCGGGCAAAATCAGTAGTTCTCCAAATGTGTTCTACAGAGTCCAATGATATTTCAATAAAACCTTTTTGTTTCATTCTACTTGGAAATCTTTGGTCACTCAATTAATGGAACAAAAATGTCTTTCAACACTCCTTATCTCTCTCTGGTAGCTACAACCCATGACAGAAAGCACTGAGCTCCAAGGCAGGAATAATGCCATGAAATTCCATTCAATTCCATGAAATTCTCTTGTGTTGGCTCTCCAACCACAGGCCTCAGGTAGCTTTGAAAGCCACAATGGTCTTTAAAGCTCTTTCTTCCATAGGAGCCAGGTCCTACACCTAGCAAATCTAATTTAAGTTTTTTACACATTCCTCTGAAATATTTCACTGGCCATTTCAGGTCAGTTCTTCTGGATGCAAAGTTCTGAATCAGCTACTTAAATCCTTATATTTTCTTATGGAAAATTGATTTCTTTTTATGTAGTTTTCCATTGTTATGGCTATAGATATCAGCAGGGAAGTAGAATTTTGCAACAATTCTTCAGATTTCACAGATGTTGATTTGCCCAGAATTGAAGCAATGAAAAGTGTCTCCAGAACAAGGTGTCCTAGCTGAAAAGGAATATAATAGAACATAAAATGTAGAAAACTCAGCTGTGTTATACTGCGTCTTGGAAAAACATGCAGTGAAAACCTATTCTAAGAGACATTTAAAAAAATGTGATTTAAATTTATTTAATTTATTTAATTTTCATCCAGGGGCAAAATACAGTTATAGCTGAGAGTGACTGCCTCTGCTGCAAGACCTTCTGTAAAAAATAGTCATGGATCAACTTTGATCCCTGGTATAATTATATGGTATTAAATTGTCAAATATGCTTAGCAGACACACACAAAGACAGGAGGTCATTTGTGACAGCAAAGCTTGAGAATATGGAGTCTACTGCAAGTGGTTGTTGTTTTGTAAGTGATAGTTGTCACTTCAATAGCTCTTCTGTTGTCAAGACTTTTGGTTGAAGCATATGAAGCAATTCCTCGCTGGGCTCGGTGCTGTTATTGACTGGGGGATGGAGCGAACGTGCTGTTGCTGGGAAACTGAGAAGGAGAGGCAGAAGGAAAACATGGCAGGTGGGAGCAGCATGTGGAAATGGTGGTGCTCCCTTTCAGTCTGAGCAAGATGCCCTTGGTTTTTTAGCAATGTGTGCCTGTTGTAGCTGTCTATGCACAGGTTGAGGAAGGAGGTGCTCAGCTGTCGTTGGGAAGTTATGGTGTGGTCAGAGCACAATCAGGTGTGATTTCAAGTAAATGCTGGGGGCAAAATGTTAACCATGTTTCAAGAGCAAGAGAACTATCTAAACAGTGATTTTGTATTTTCTCTGCTTATTTTGTGTGAAGATCTACCCATTTAGTGGACTGTGGGGTAACAAAGAGCCAAAAAACCCCAAACATACCAAAAAAGAACAGAACAACTTAGGGTGAAGTATCTCAGTTTTTAAACAGATATTGTCAATAAAATGCCTTGACTATAATATCCGACACAGGTCTGCAGATGCTACTAATGCATAAATAAAAAAATAATGGAAAGATAAAGAAGAAGGACAGATAGCATATTGGAAACTATTTATGTTTTCAAGAGCAGAACATAGTGTTGGTGCATCATGTTCATCCTGATGGAGCAAACATTTTAAAAAAGGATATGGTAGGAGATAAAAATGACGAGAATTTTTACTTAGAATAAATGTGTATATGATGGCTGGCATCTTGGTGTGAACTAAATCACGTTGTCCAGAATGCAAAAATTTAGATAAATTTGCCTAAGAGACTGAAAAATCCTGAACAAGGTTAAGCTCTACAAACTGCACTCCCAGGGAAACCTTTAACCCATAATCCTCAACGGCAGAACCCAACAAAATGACAAATAACATTTTAGGATTAGAGCCAGCTGAGTTTTCCTCTCATGCCCCCAACTAATGTAGATCCACAGGGAGTATGTTAAACCTAGAAGTCAATAAATTTCTTACTTGATTTGGAATAAAACCGGCAGGGAACCGTAGGAAGTATGAACTTTAATTTTAGACATCCATTCCAAAGATAAAAAGCTTTTTGTCTTCCAAGGGACAAACTGACCTAGGATGTTACAGAAATCTGGCGTTTTTTTTAGTACTGACATAATGGGAAATGAAAAGTTCCTTTTTTCAGTGGTGGAGATTACAGGAAAAGAGCTAAGGACCTTCACATGGGAAGGAATATGTTAAAACAATTTAAATATAGCACGACTTCCTTCATGTGCTGTCAAGGAGGCAGGCTGTTGTTTTTTGTCTTCTGAGAATGAAGAGGTAGTAGGGGGTAATCTGGCTGCTGTAGCTCACGGGTACAGTCAGATGATCTGAGACAATATTTATGCCAACATGTAAAATACAGTAATGCATAAGGGCTATACATTGAGCTACACAATTAATACTGGAAATCAAAGACATGACTCTGAAACTGCTGTAAAATAGTTTCCCAAATTAATATGTGCATCAGATAACAAAGAGTATACTTCTAGGTACAGTCTCAGGTAATACTGGCATTACAATTTACTACCTAATAAAGCAAGGATCATAGCCTAAATAGATCTGGGATTGAAACAAAAATGAAGAGAGTGCTGCCGAGAAGTAAACATGGAAAAGGAGAAATATGCCCTGGAAACATGCTGTGTTTTATACTGCAGAGCTTTATTAGAAGGAAATATTTCATTAATCAAGTCTGGAGCAGAGAAATAGTGAAATATGCCAAAGATGACTATACCCAGAGAATAAGGGCAAAACCCTGCCTCATGGAAACCAAGGAACTTTATTCATTGACTGAGTAGGATCAAAATCTTCCAAAGAAGTCACATGTGGGAAATCGTTATGAGGAATGTCCAGATTAAATTCACTGAGGACATTTACATTTGGATACCGAAACTTCTTAAAAAAATTAATTGTTAAACGTGACCCACTGAACATAAATTAAGAAAGGAATCACTGTCCATCCGAAATTGCTCAGTCCTCGTTCTGCCAACCTTACTCTGAAGTAAAATCAATAGGATTCTTCAGAGGGCAAGGTTCTGCTCACTGTAATGCAGTGACTTGCTAAAATGCATTAGGAACCATTTCTGGAGACTGGTTAATTTGTGCAAATGTTGATGACAAATAACTTAGTGAATAAAGTGTTATTTTACATACGTTTACTTGAAGTCATTCTAGTTTCCAGGCTTTGCTTTGATGTAGAATTTCTATGATCCCTTGGCACATCACAACTCTGACTACAGCTTAGACAGTGTAGGTTCTCTCATTCCAACCTTCCATCCACTAAGAATATCCACAAAACAAGTTCATGTCCAAAATTCATGAAATATTTTGGGGTCATATGTATTTGGAGTTGTGCCCAGCATAGGTACTGCAAGCTTTCAGCATGTTGGAAATGCTAATACATTTAAAATATATTCCATCAGATTTAGCCAAGACATGCCTATGAGCACAGAATGATGCAAAAGGAAGGATGTGCCAATTAAAGCTAGTAGCAAGTCACTTCAGTGTAGGCAGAGTGCTGCTTTCTTCCAGGTGAAAATCCAGCTGAATGACATATCCACAAGTCATCTGCTTGTTAGAGAGTATGGCAGGAGGAAATCTGGCTTGTGTTACGCTTTATTGGCAAAATGCATGCAGAAAGTGAATCAAAGCAGCAAAGGCAAGAATTAATGGAAAACCTCTGAGCTTCCTTTGCTTTGGCTTCTGGAACAGGCCAGCCTTGAGCCATGTCAAGGGAAGCACAGAAATTTTTGTGACACATGAGGGGATGTAATGACGTGGTACATCCTTCTGGTGCCATCCAGCACCAAAAGAAGAAAGAAATTTAAAGAGATTTTTCCAGTAGGAGCTGCAGTGCCAGGTTCATGCCATGTGGTGCTGGACACAGACGTGGCTGGCAGATAAAGGATACCTGGGAGCAGAGAGTGGGAGGGATGGAGGCAGTAGTGCTGGAACCTGGAGTTTTCCTAGCTAAGGGAGAATCTTGGTATGAGGCTCACACTCAGTTTAGCTGGCATGTCTTGAAGGCTAAATTTTAAATTTAAATTGACAGGTATTAGAATTGCAGATATTGCCACTCTGTTTTGGGAATTAAAACAATTAGTATATAACTTTATCTGACTGCTTTAGTGGTGGCTGTTGTCCTTTTCAGCTGGAGACAGGAAACACTTATGAAGAACATTACAGTATTCAGTACAGGGAATCAGAAAAATTGTCCCCAGAACCTAAAAAAACCCAAAAAACCAAAAAAACCCCACTGTTAGTGAAATTTCTAATCTTTTAGAGAATGTTTGTAAGCAGTGGAATTTTTTTACCATGCAGAGTCTCTCAGCCTTACATTATTCTTTTAGCAGAGAATTCCACCTGGAATCTGTTGTAGGTAGAAGGTGAAAGAGGAAATAACACTGTCTACATTTTGCAAATGGAAAATTAAAGAATAGTGCTCAATGGCTAGATTTGCAAAGTTAGTTATTTAAAATCCCCTGGAGTCGGATGTCCAGATGCCCATAAAAACCTTGCCCTGAGCGGTGTGCCTAAGGTCACAGGGGAAGTCTGTGGCAGAACAGGAATTTAAATCAGCTCTCCTTACTCTCTTAAAAAACATCATATTTCCTTTGAATTAGGCCATACTTTTCCAGCCACAGATTGCTGAGCTTTTCTGGTTTTATGAAGACCCCAATTCTACAGTAAAATCCATGTCTCCCTCAGCTTCCTTTACGGCTAAAGCAAGGCACTAAAGTTAAGCTATTCACACCAGCCAAATGTAGATATTTAATTCACTGCCTGCAATAGGACCTCTGAGTCTGCACTAACCAGGGAAGCATACAGAGAATGGAGTTAGGTACTGAGGATGCTCTGAATTGCACTCTCCAGACTCCATTGACTATATTGGGTGTCCATTCTACTACACTTTATTGTTAGATAGTTGCCTAAAATGAAGAGCCATTGGAAGTAGAGGAGTTCTTGCCTGTGTCTAAAGGAAAATGAGGCAGAAGGGAATAGATACAAACTCCTTAAATAGATTTTTACTCAACATGTTTTGGAGCACCCTCCTTATCTGCCACACTCACTATCCAAACAGAAGAGAAAAGAGTGAATATTTTTTAAGAACTAAATGTCACTTTATGAAGTCAGTCTAAAAATCAATTAAATGTAAGGGCCTTATTTATTAAATAACTGTTCTTTTATACTGTTCTTAAGGCTGATTAGAGAATGATTAATTTTGAAGTAAATGTAATTACCATAGTAATAGATGAAGAGTAATGATGGGGAAAACCTCAGGGAACCCCCTTCAGTACTACAAAGGTATTTATTCTAATATATAAGTATATATATTTATGACAGATGGAACATTTTAGGAATTGAGCTCTATTCACCACCTTTATGTACAGAATAGTATTCTGCACCATGTACTGTACTCTAATTACAGTAGGTGATTCAGTTCAGTGATCAGTCAGATAATTTATTTATAAAGCTGTTATCCAAACTGTGAAAAAACTAAGACATGAACAGTTAGAGCTTTTTTTTGAGCTATTCCTTAAATGCTCTCTTTTTGAATGAGGACTCTGTCAAGGGAATGTCTAATTTCCTCTATTTGAAAGAAGCATTTTACAGATAGTCCTTAGTTTTTAATAGACTGATTCTAAGTTTATTGTTGTCAATACATTGATATCTTTGTTTACTCAGCCTGTAATTCCTGACAGTGTGAAGAACATGGGAGCAGCCCTGAGTGCTCCTTGCCGGGCACAGTCTTGTCCCTCATAGTCACGTTTCCAAAAATATTTTAAACAGGAATTACTCCCAGCAAATTCCAACACTGAAGTTTGCTTTTTAGAAATCCAAGATTTTACTACTGAAGAGACAGCAGAAGAAATTACAAGTGATTTGAAAAGTGATTCAGTAACTCATATTTCCATGGGATTAATAAGACACAGAAAAGTAGCAAAAAACCCTGAAGGATCATTCTCAGAATAAAACAGATAAAAGTAAATTTTTGGGGACTTATTTATTCAAGGCAGTAGCATGGATTGCCACTGAAAAGTTCTCTCTTCAGAGAGAACTAATGTCCCTGTTTTAAACTGTCTGACTTTCCTCAAGGGTAAGAAGTGTCCCTGCCCAGGTGGGCTGTGCTCACAGCTGGGTAGATGAAGAACCCAGTTAGTCACACGTATCGAAACCCAGTGCTCCCTGGAGGTGGCTGTCAGTGTCATAATCACCCTGGGATCTGCCTTGGGAAATAATAAGACATGAGGAGAATAGTTAATTCTATGGAAAATGTCACAGAAGAACTGAACATCAGGCCCCAGATAAAAATTCATGAAGTACAAAGGAATGCCTGTATTCAATGTGATCAAAATCTCCCAAATTTTTAATCCCTGTGCTTCCATTTCAGAGTTAAATAATACTGGAATTCTTAATATTAGTACCAAACTTACAGGCTACTCCATTTCTTAGTCTTAAATATCCCCAAATATATGTTTTAATGTCTACAGTGCAGGAAAAAAAAAAGCCCAACAAACCAGTTATGCTTGAATTATGACCTCAAAGAACTGTCTTGTACTTCAGTGCTCCCTACAGAGGAATCAGTGGGAGGATGCAGAGGCACAGCTCTGTTGTGGGTATATCCCAGTGCCTGGAAGATGCATTCCCTGGGTCATGAAGAGACTTTTGGATCCTTCATGCCCAGGTAAAACCACACTCAGCCAGCAGCAGCTACTTGAGATAAAATGATGGCAACAGACTCTGTTGTTCCAAAGCAGCATTGTGTGCCCTGCATCTGCAGGCACATTGTTTTAGGCACCTGTTCCTGATGTTTCCTCTCTGCCTGGGTAAATTTCCAAAAGTTAAAACCCAATATTGCTTGGAGTTTCCCTGGGGCTTTGCTCTGCAGCTGCCCTGCTTTCTAATGGTACAATCATAGTCTAAACTGACAGGTGTTGCAAGTGTAAGGGAGCAAGGAGAAATAATAAAAAGGGATCTAAAGAGCTCAGAAATATGTGCAGGAAGCAAAATGAGATTCAAGCTGGAGAACTGCAAGCTGATATATCTGGAGGAATTGATAAATTCAGTTCTGGCCAGCTCAATAGCAGAAATGTGAAAGGAATTTAGAGATAACCAACAAAAATGATTTAGAGGCAGGACGGTGTAACTTCTACAGATCAAGAGTGGCACAAACTGGGCAGTCCTTACTCAGCACATGGAAAGTTATCCTGCCCTTCCAGAATCCAGTCCTATTCCCAGCCCCATAAATGACAGAATTAATGTTCAGATGAAAGGTAATGAGGACAATCCAAAGGAAAAGAAAGTCGAGGGATAGGAACTGACCAAACTAAAGTGCAGGAAGCCATGGGAAGCAAAATGTTTTCCATGGATCAAATCTGCATCAGCATCAGGACAGGCCTGAAAGAAAACTGGAACATTTCATCTCTGATTTCTTTTTCCATAGGTCTTTGGGTTGCTTGTGTGCTTAGTACCTAGACGCGAGTTTGTTTCTAGTGGCTGGAGGAGATAAAGGGTGATAAGTACTCAAGTAAAAATGTGAGGGAAATGTAGGGTTTTAAAACTGAATCTAGAAGGTTTTCTTGCAAGTTTAAAATGGCATGTGTGTGTTTGGCTTTGATTCTAAGGTATTACTTGTCTATGAAATTGTCAAAAGAGATTATAGTTGAACTTGATCTCAGATTAAAATTTACATCAATTAATTTCAATTCCTCATATTATAGTTAGACTGTATTTTAAAATTGTTTCATAAAACTGAGCACAATAGACAATTCTGAAATTTTGTACATATTATTAAATACACAGTAATTTCACGAATATAAGCTGCACCTTTTTCATTGAAGAATCCAGCCTACCCCAGTAGTGTGGCTTATATTCAGGTGCGGCTTATAATCGTGAAATTACTGTACTTTAAAATTGTATATGAACAGTAAAAAAGTTCAGCTGCCATAGTCACCGTGTAATTTAAAACAAAACCTTGGTGAATTGAAAGATAATGTTTTCCAGGACACCTGAGCCTCACAAGGTATTGCGCTTTGAAAATTCATTTATAGCTGGTACTTTCAGTGTATATTTTTGCATCAAGTGCATTTACTTCAGAATAATTTTTTTTTCACTATTCCTATATACTTTATTCTTGACATTTGTTTTTGTTCCTTATCATAAAAAACCTCAGCTATTCAATATACTTTTCAACAATTCCTTTCGTAAGCACAAAAGAAGCAATTGCTGTCTTGTGTGTTGTGAACTATTTGAATATGTCCATGATTCCACTGTACATAGCTAATGTTTTAGACACAGGCAGCTCGATGTAAATCATGTTCTCCTGGAGGATGGTTTTAGGTGACTAGGAAGCTGAACATCTGTTCTGTAGGTGAACAGAACGGCAGCTAATCTCATATTGTCAGTGTGTTGATTCCCAGCCTTTTTTTGTTTGATGCTTGGCTGTGCCTCAGCGTGGATGATGCAAATGGCATCTTTTGAGAAGTAAGAGCACACAAGTATTTGAAACACGGGCAGGGCTGATTTAAAATCTTTTGCCACAAGTTGATCATGCCAGCTGTTGGGAAGTGCTCACCAGCAACCATATGTTGTGAACAAGATAAGCAATTGCTGTGCACCACCCAGGCTTCACACTGACCAGGGAAAGCTTGAGCTTTTAAAGTAGAACTCCTCAGGAAAAGCACCACCCCTCCCCTCTGTCTGTAACCACCTATTAGAGGGCATTGCTGCTAATAAATACCAGCAGTAATACCTAGTGAGAGATCACTGAGCCAAATAATAAAGTCACTCCATACCCTAGGGTTACAATTCCATGTCTCTGCAGGAATAATTTACCCCAGCAAGAACTGGATGGGGCTGTGTTTGTGTTGTTGTTATTTCTGCCTCACAATTGTTGTTTTCATTGTGACTGAGCCCTCAACCATTTGTTAACAATTTAGGTTTTTGTCAGAGGTGTGGCAGAGAATGTGAATTGTTTTGGAAAAAAACAGTTGGAACAAGTTACTTTGACTAGTCTATAGAATTAGTCAAGATGACAAAAAACCAGGAATTCAGCTCCAGGCTGTTCCTACAAGTGAGAGATAGAGCCAGAGGGTCTTGGTGGAAGTTTTCTCCATGTTACTCCAGGAAGCTGGTGAGAGCTGTGTTCCACCAGCTGCTGTTTCCCCAGCCTGCAGCAACACAGACTTGCTGAACAGCTTTTTCCTGCTGTTTGTGGCCCTGAGCAGACACTTGCAGGTGAAAAAATATGGGGAAATGAATACTCTGCTTGCTTTTGCTAAGGATTTGGAATTATAATGTGGGTTGCTCTGTATTAGAAGATATCTAGCAACCTACCCAGTATCACAATTTTTACAATAGATTTCAGTGATGTAGAGACTCTATGGACATTTTTTTCTGTTAATATTGCAGTTGGGCCAATACAGAGACTGAAAAATCAGTAGTCAGCTGAATGCCACTGCTAACAGTTGCTGATGACATTGCCTTTTTCTATTCTTCACCCATGTTTGTGTCTCCCTTGAGCTACAGGAGAACTTTCTCTAGTTAATATGTAAAAGCAGATGCTCTGCTGAGTTGCCTTTAATTTGTCTTGTGCAAGGCCATGCATCCTGAGGAGGATCAGTGCAATCATACAGTGCCTTCAAAGAGCTGACTGACCATAGGATATAGTTTCAGATGCTAAATTACTCTCAGAAAATGTGTAGAAAGTCTTCTTGTTTGTGTATGCTTCTGAAAGGGATGTACTAAATTATCTGACATGGAATAACAAATATTGATGTGGCCTTGCAGTCCATGAAACCTCACACGCTTTATTTTCATAAGTAGAGAATTCCTCCTGCTTCAATTACTATTCTTTGCATTTGTGTAAGTTTGGAACTTGTTTAATAAACAGCTCATAGAGCTGTTGAATTTTGTATTTTGCATTCGTAGCATTACTGCCTAATTTGGGGGTAATCACCTCAGATATTCAAATGGATTAATGAGGAAATGGCTTTTCATACAAACAAATCCTTTGAGTGGGTATTTTTACTGGAAGGGGCTGTTTTGGGGGCTGTAGTCAGACAGTAAAGCCTGGATTTGTCATATTTTGATGAGAAGGAATTGGGTTACAAAGCAGCTTGCCATTGCCTTGGAGAGGCTGAGAATATTGCAGTGCTGGACTCTCAGGAAATGTGGCTTTTCTCCTGAGACCCTGAAACAGGAGCTGAGCAAAGCTGGAAATCAACTTCCCCATGTAGGTGCTCTGCACTCCTAGAAACCAGTGCCAAAAAAGTTCCCAGAAGGGGACACATTCTTCTGACAACACACTGAACCCTAACCATGAGCAAATAATGTCCTTTGGAACTGTTATGTGCCATCCTGTGCTGCTCCATCTCATTACATTTTATTTTGAGGCTTCACATACACAGATGCAGAACAGTTCAGAATAAGAAGCTAAAAAGGCTTGTATTAGGGATAGCTCAAGAATTTTTTATGTAGTTACAGAAGAAATTCCTCTCCCACCCTCCTGAAATGTGATCATTGCAATAACATATATTCCAAAAGAAAGCATCTGTATCAACACCTCCTGACATAAATGAATGGAAATACTGACTTTGCCTATTATTATTATAAAGGTTGTTAGTTCTGCTAATAAAATGTTTCTTAAGCTCCACAGCTAGATGGGTTTCCTGTGGAATTGTCTAAACCCTTCCAGTGCTAACTGTTTGCAATATTCAGAAAAGTATTTGCAGAACTGCTGTACCAGAATAAGGCCACCTTTCCCAGGAAATACAGCTCCAGTTACACTTGTATTGAAAAGAGGCCAAAGAGGCCAGAGCAGAGCACTTATAGACACATTTCCTCGTCATGGAATGCTGAATTATTGCTGCCATGCAGTGCTTGGGTTTAGAACTGAATTTGCAAGGGGAAGCTGGCTGCAGCAGGACCAAAGGACATGGAAACAGAGTCCTGCACACTTTTACCACTCCAGACCTTTCTGTCCCACACATACAGTGCACTTTAACTGCTCATGGTTCTTGTCTCTTTTCCAAAGCCCACAGGCTGCCTCGCCCTTCATCTTCCTGAATTCTTTACCATTTTCTGGCAGCCATCTGCTGTGTCTCAGTCGGAAATGTCTGCTCCTCTGTCTTAATTTAAAAAAAAAACAAACCCACAACATTTTCTTCCAGTTCTTTTGGAGAGCAGTGCACACCCTGGGCTGCTGCTCACAGTGAGCTCTATCTTTGTCTCCATAGCTGTAACTTTGTGCAGAGAGAAAATGGGCAGATGTAAGATCAGCTTGCAGAGTAAAAAGTGGACGAGCCTCCAAACAATCTTGCATTCAAACACAAATTGACTGCTGAACTTCCAGCTCAATTTTAATTTCCCTTGATGCCTTATTTTTAAAATAAATTTGCAGGGCTTTTTTTCCATTGGTATTATCCAGCCTCCTAGGGCAGCTGTTGCCAGGATGTTCCAAGCAGCCACACGGGGTAGATGTGAGAGGTCTCAATATCTGCAGATTGGTTACGATAACAATCTGCCTTGTCCCTCAGTTCAAACAATTTAAAATGCCATGTCAGGAATGGAAAGATATTAATCACTGCACAGCTAGACAGAGTTCCCAGGCAGAAGACTGAAGCTGTGGATTCAGAAGCCTGTTGAATGAGATGAGGAGAACATTTGCCTCGGAAACTCGGTTGAGCAGATGTGAGATGCTGCAGGTTCTGACTGCAGGTCCATGAGCTCAGCTTCTCTTCTGCCTCAAACAGAAACACCAGGTTACATGCAGGAGCGCTGGCACAAGAAGGGTAATATTTAGTTATTTTAGGATCATAGAAATGTAAAGCTAGGCAAAATAGTTTCTTTTCATTGTGACATAAGTAGCATTTTGTTTAAGCAGCATTGAATGATTATAACAGCAGGGACCAATGATTTTCTTTCGTAATTAGCCCTATTAGAGTGAAGACATGCACATGGCTGACCTTGAAACAAGAATCAATATGTTTTTTTTTCTTTTGTGTACATTTTCCCTTTTTCATTTCTTTAATCATTTAACATACTCTCCAATCAATATCTGATGTGATGTAATATCCAAGAAAGGATTAAATGCAGATGTTTAACGTAAGTTGCATGTTCTTTCACAGTTCTGATGAATCAAATTACGAAACCTTGTAAGAGTGAGCAAATGTTTATCCAAGTGTAATGCAGATTCATTATGGTGATGTTAGATTATGTTCTGAGGTAATGATTACATAGTCCATTGAGACATGTTTATTCTTGATTTTTTTAGCTGACCTATTGTATAACTTACTCCCTGCCAGTCATTTTCTTACCATGTTTATCCTGTCTTGTTTATGTAAATAGTAAGATATTTACAAAAGAGTGAGTCATTGACTGTATTTAATAGGATTTATCACAATATGTTCTGGTCTTGTTTGAATCTGCTTTGCATTAAATAATTACTTATAATCATGGCTCTTAATCCACTGCAGTCACCAATGGAACATTTTCTTTAGGGAATCTGTACATTAATCCTCACTTATAGTGATATTGTTGTAATGATATTAAAGTTGTAAAAGGTTAAACTCTAAAATTAAAATCTAGTAATTTAATAACCTCAGAGAGCTTTGAGAATTATTTGGTTTAGTAAAAATTGGAGTAATGGGAATATCATTTTGTGTAGTAACACTGGTCACCAGTAGCTCAGGTTGTCCTTCACTTCTCCCTTCCGTTTGAGGGCAGAAGTTTTAAGAACTTGCCAGATATTGCCCACCCTTCTGTTTCCATAAGAATGAAATTCTGTTTTGCAAATTATTTCCCTTTTGCTCTCCTGCCTGCAATATTCAGTTAAATATAGGAGAGTATCAGCTTCATGAGAAGCTTCAAGTTTTTATGATATCATAGGAATGGCTGAGCTAAAATTGCAATTAAAGACTGAAGCCAGATGGAACACCATCAGTAAGACAGGGTAACGTTGGAATAGGGAACTTTCTAAAGAAACTCAGAAATGAATAAAACAACTCTTTGTCTTAGAAACTTGGATAACCTTGGAAAAAGCAGCATTTTAGAAATACTTAGTCTGATCATAAAAGTGTTTTCTTTCTTCTCTCGTGGAACATGATAGATACTAGTTAAAATACAAGGCCAGCTGGAGGAAGAGTACAGCAGATTTCTTGAAGACATTAAAAAAACCCAACTGCTTTTCCCTTATCCCTCAAAACCAGAATTGGTCATATTTTGATATATACATGCATATTCAGTAGCAAATAATGTTTGAATAATCATGGAAGTGTTATTTGAAACTCTCTAGGAAGAGATTCCTTTTCCATGTGGACAAGGATATTTCTAGGTTTGTTTACCAATTGTGCTCCAGCTGCATTTCCCCTTTTGCACTTGATGTAACTTATTTCATAATCAGCATAATTTACAGTCAGAGCTGTGTCTTGAGAGATCTTATGTACACTTTAGTACTCTATATGTATATGAGAAACCCCCTGATTACCATCATGATAAATTATTAATTTAACTACTGACATGGAGAGTATGACATTTCTATAGAATATTTCAAGCACATTTCTAAGAGATGATACAATTCAGAAGAAAAATTGGCTCTTTTTAAAAATATTTTAGTGGAGTCACTTTTAGAACCAAAGTAGTTGATGTCTGTTCCTTAGTTTGTGCATCTGTATTTGTGTGTACACAGCCATAGGGAAGGCAGGTTTTACAAAGGGAAGGTACAGAGATGAAAAACTGATTAGTTTTAAGACTCTCCCCCAGAATCATGCACATGGGTACATGCATATTGTACTTCTTGCAAAACCTGCCAGGCACAGAATGAAATCCCTTTTATGAGGACAGCTGGAGAGTTATGCAACTTCAGGAGGATTATGCAGATGTGTATACGCTGTGAAGTTGCCTGATGGATTACGAGCCTGTGTAGGTTTGATTTAAAAAGAAAAACTACTTAATTCTCTTCTGTAGTGAATGGAATGTTTCCAGAGAGGGCCAGAAGCCTGGAATCTTCAGAACTGAGAGAGTCTGATGAATGCACAGGCCTCTACTGGTGCCTTCAGTTTGACCAGCAATGAGAATTGACCAAGTTTAGTCAGGACCTGTGTTACTCTGTACTCCCTGTAATGGAAATTATGTTCTCAGTCTCTATAGATCATGTCCAAAGCTCAGTGTAGACAAACTAATTGTGAATTAGCCCTATTGAAATCCTTTTGTAATATGCCACCTAATGAAGATGGGTATTCTACACAGCTTTATTAAACGGTAAAACATTAAATAGACATGTTCTATCAAGAATTGCATCAGTTGTAATTAGGAGGCAGATGTAATTTTACCTGTTTCACTGAAGAGTTTGACCCTGTTTGTATCAGGCATTGCCGTGGCAGAACTGAGCGCCACAATTTTCGACATTTGCAAACAGGAATGCTGGAAGCATTTCCAAAGGGAAAGGCACAGCTATTTCTGGTGGCTGAAGGCTCTGTCCACTCAACCACAACACTCCTTGGAGATGGAGAAAGCTGCAGGGAGTCCTGCAGGTCCATCATGCTGTTTCCTTAAATGCTTTGGAGAAATGAAAGACCTTGCACTCATGAACACAGATCAGAAACTAGAGTTGTTTCTGCTTTTAAAGAACTCATCTTTGACATAGAAAAGATACATGGACCACTTTTGAAGTTCAGCAATCCATGTACAGCAATGCCTAAAGAAGACAGAATCCAGAAGTTATTTCAGGTGGAAAAAGTTGTCAGGGAATGCAAAGCACATGCACTTTGATCACTGATGCAGTATCCCTTATGTAGTATCACATCATGATTGTGAGCATAAAAACAGATCCATAAAATACTCCACTGCAGCTGGTTAACTATTCTGAAACTCAAGCAGCCCAAACCCCCCAAATTGCCCCATCATGCCTGAGGAAATACATGGTAGGGCATCACATTTAGTGGATATACTTCATATTTTTCTCCTGCTTCTATGTTTGGGGATTCTTTGCTTTCTGAATATGAAATGCACCTTAAATAATTGCCCAAAACTACAGGTTAGAGGCAGAGATGCTGTAAGCCCAGCAGGCTGAAATGATTCTCAACCACGTTGTCAGTAGGTGATCCTGATTGTATTAACATCCATTTCACATGAGGGTCACAGCTTTTAGTTCAGTGAATTTACTCTTGATTTATATGTCTGTAAAGGACAGGAACAATCATAAGATACTCCCTGTGATACTCTGAAATCAATACAAAGGACCAAAGAACAAGGAAGGCTGCTAACAAGCTTTCGGGTCATGGACTGAGGGCTGCAGTCTACTTGTCAACCATTGGTTGAAAGTGGAGCAAAAGCCAGTTATAAATTTTATAAACATAAGATGTCCATTTGAAAGTGATTTTATTATATTTGTGAAATGAAGAAGGTCATTAGAAACATCAAGATTTTCCCTTTGTTGCCTTGGGGCGCTGAAATGCCTAATGTGTGATTTGCACTTACTGCACCAAGCCAGCTTTCTGCAGCTTTGAATTTTCAGGTGAAAATTATTTCTTATTATGCTTTCTGAATGTGTTTCCTTAAATTTCCATTTCTGTGAGCTTGCTCTATTACTATTTCCACTAAACTGGACATTCTGAAGCTGCAACAATTCTTTTTGTGCAACAGAGCAGGCTTACCCAAGTTAAAGCTCTTCATATTAGGCTGGACCCTGACATGTCATTTGAAGAATAAGTTGAAGAACAGCCAGAAATATTGTGTTGTTTTACTGCATGTATTTCAATAATAGCCTTGGGCTTACTAGAGATTTTCCATGCTATTTTCCTTTGATGCTAGTGTGACACAATTTATAGTTCACTCTTAGGAGTACCAGTTCACACTCAAGTAAGTTCTTTTCGGGGATTAAACAGAAGACAGGGATAGGATCCAATTGCTGCATGATAAAAGTGAATAGAAATTATTCTATTCTTAGTCTTGGTCTCAAATTTTTCTTAGTGACAAATGATGCAAGTGGCTTGCTTTTAAATGTTCCTAAAGAATTCCTGCCCTCATTTCCTCATGTGAATGAGTGAAGGATTAGGCAGAGCTTCCATGTGCAGTGCCACATCATTTGGCAGGCTTGGAGACTGGAGCTAGAGGAAGTGCAAAATTCACGATCTTAACATAACTCTCTTTTTGTAAGGTAGAAAATGCACATTCCCAAAAGCTCCCCTTTTCCTTTTCCCTGAGAATTGTTTTCCTTTATCCTTCAGGCACTGTGCTTGTGACCTTCCCCCCGAGTTGGCAGTTCTCACTGAGTTGAATTCCATGAACCTTCTGAGCTTGTTTGACTTGAGGCTGCAGATATTCCATATTGGATAAGATCCCAGTAATCTGCTGTGCTTTTCCTTCTGTGTTACTTATATATTGAAACAGCAGCTACAGAAATTCTATCATTTCTGTGACTGATGAAAAACCTCTTAAAATATAGGGTCCTGGGTAGTAGTAAGTTTTCCCCACTTGAATTTGTAAGGCCTTCTCTGATGAAGCGTGGTGGAGCATATGAATTCAGTATTTCTGCCACTGCTGAAAGCTTAAACTCATCTCTGAAGATGCAATTATTTACAGTTTTCACCCTTTCAGCTTTATGGCTCCCAGCAAGCATGATTAGAGGGGAAAAAAATAAAAAAGGCTAAGTTGGAAATGCGCGGCATCTCTCGAGGAGATGGAGTAGGCGGTGAGAAGGGAATTAGCTTAAGACTTCTGTTGTTAAAGGATAAAATTATTCAGATAAACTGTTTGTAAATGTAAAGAATAAATACTATTTGAAAAGTGTGCCTACAGGATTGCAGAGATGATTTTTAAAATATTATCCAACCTGTTTGGATATTGGGATGGAAATCCTTCTTTTTGTACTTGTTTCACTGAACTGCTATATTGAATTTTATACTTAGGGAGGTCACTTTCTTCACTGTCTTACTGACTCAACAGACCTCAGTCTCAGCTGGGCCTTCTAGGCATTACTTCAATACAAATATACAAATAATGATTCTGAAACTGGAAAATCTCCCAGTCTATTTTAAATGGGTATTTGTTTTTGGTGAAGATATAAATTACTAAGATGTCCCATTATCAGAGTTGCAGCTGTGAAGCAGGCAACAGGAAAGTAAAATTTGTTTTATTTGAAGAGAGAATTGAATCCGAACATATTGGTAAGTTTTAATTTTCAAAATTTCTCTGTTTTAGGAATAATCTTACTTTTTAGTTGTACTCAGATTTATTAATAAATATTTCAGAGGCATTTGCTACTAGTTACTAGGAATACTTTTGCTTTGTTTCATACTCTTTATGTGCATCTTTACTCACTAAAACAATGCTTAAACTGAACAAATGACCGATTAATATCAGCAGTGGGTGAATCAGTGAGAATGAGTGGTGTGGTTTTTCTGGAGAGGGAAGAAATCTGCATGGCTGAAATGCTTCTGAAATGATTTCTTTCTAGCAGAAAAATTTGAAGTATGGTTGGTTGAAACTGCTCCATCAAAATTGTTTCTCAACAATAAGTTAGTATGTTGACTAAAAACATGTTTTTCCTCCAGAAATGTTTCCTGTGGAAGATGTTGATCCTTCTCTTTTTAAAAAGTCGTGGTGCACAAAGCCAATATATTTTGGCTAAAGCTGTTAAATATTTTTCAGGGAAAATGATGTATGGCTAGATTTGCACTGGGAAAAAAATCCCAAACCCTTGTTTGAGGCCTAAACTTCCTTTAGAGATAAAGCTGACAGGGAAAGTGACAGATGTGAGGGCCATCAAACTTTATTATGTTTCCCAGTTCTTGCACAAATCTGAACTTAGTGACTTGTCCCAATTTGTGGCATAATAAGATGTTAAATAAGGCCTGTCTTTCTGTAAGGCTGGAAGCATGTTGATGGGCAGGATAGGAATGCTTTATTGTCACTGTCTGTGTACTCGATGTTTTTGAGATTTCTGACATAGGAGAGTTATTTAGGCATCAAATTGACATAAACAATATGAAGAAAGGTAGAACAGTATTGAAAAAGTGTTTGGTTCATTCAATGGTTCTATTCTTTCTCCTCAAAATAGGTGTCTCTTATACTGGGAAGGAACTGGTTAGTAGCAAATGAGAATTCTTCAAGAGGGAAATCAAATGTCCCAGTACTAATTAGTTGAAATTAGGATCATTCAAATATTTATATAGAGAAGGCAAGTATTCCGGGAACATGCTGGGATAAATCACATGGCTGGAATATTAATAGTGAGGCAGTAAATCTCAACAGAAAGAATCAAGGTGAAAACATAGGGGAGGGATTGTACCATTTATCAAAAGATAATTACACTAGCTGGTAAATACAGGTGGTTAGTGGAAGAAGTGGTAAACAACGACATTTTGCATTTTCTCTGTCAGCATAATACATAAAGGGGAATTAAGATGGAACATCTACCACAGGCCACAAAATCAGGACAAAGTGACTGAACCAAATACTGAAGGTGCTGAAGGAAACTTGGATCCATCCCTGCAGTTGTGTTACTTCCTTCCCTGGGTCCAAGTACCAGCTTGTGTGTGTGCACAGTGCAGGTGCAAGGCTGTGGTCAGCCAGAGCTCTGGGTCAGCACAGAAGGAATTTGAACCCAGAATTTGAAGGAGCACAGACCAAGAAGGTCCCTGTGTGAGCAGCACCTTACAGGGGAATCTCTTGGCCTGAGTGAATTGCAGGCAGTGTGACCCTTTTATTGTCCCAGGATGCTGCAGGCTGCTCTGCTCTGTCTTAGAAGAATGGACACTTGAATCTTCAACAGCTAAAGTGAGAGCTAAGTCCCATGGTCCAACAGTGACAGGCTTCAAAATGTAAAACTGCCCAAGTTCTTCTAAGTAAAGCCCCTGAAATTCTGGGTTGTGTCCCACGCTGCTCCTGGCTCTGCAGGATCACCAAGTCTCCCGAGGAGCCAGGGCACACTGAGCATACCTGGGAAGGGCTTAGGAGCTGGTTATCAGAAATCTCAGGTTAAACAGGCAGGGGAGATGCCCTGCTTTTATCCCTTCAGTCAGTAGTTTTCTGCTGAAGGCAGGATTTTATTAGTTAAAGGTGTTAATATCTTTTGTAATATTATCTGATTTCTTACTCCAAGAATCTAAGGGACTGGCATGGTATTACTGCTTAAATTTGGTTATTTTTATGTTACTTAGAATATTTTTTGGCATTTCTTAAAAAAGAAGTGGAAGTGGAATTATTAGAAAATGCTGAATAATTGGATAATTTATTAATAGTTCCATCAGTCAATTTTTGTGCAATGGATTGTTTTGTTACCCTGCTAAAGTAAAAGGTGGGGAAGGAAGGACTGTTCCAATTTTAATTGCTGCTCTTTAGCTTGCCATGCTTCAAAATCAGCATTAAATACATGCTTTTTTCCTTAGGTAGTACATCACAGTGCTGCATAATGGCAAAAGGGTCCAAACAATATGAAGCTTGGAAATGTCAAGTGTGAAGGAAATGAACTGGCACTCTGTTTTAATTTATCTTCCTTTTTATTAAGCTTTTACCATTGCATAGCCACGAAGTGAGCATGGCAGTCAAGGGTGGGAGCAAAGACAATCATCTGCTGAGAAACACAGGCAAAACACAGTCCTTGTGCAGAGAGGCACTGTCCTCCCCATCAGGAGGTCAGGAATGAGAATTCCCCTTTTAGGGAACCTCTCACCTGAGAGCTTGGGCTGCTTTGAGCCATAAGCAGACTCAAAATTACCTGCTTAGGTGTTGGTATGCCCTTTGCAGAAGGCAGAGTGCTGTAGTCATGCATCTCTCCTCACAGCCCCACTAATAAAAGAAAATGAGTGATTTTCACTTAAAACCAGCAAGAGATCTTAGAAATTCTAGATACAGTAAATTTCTCATTGCAATGTGCAATGTTTAAAATACCTTCAGAACTGTATTGATTATTAAGCTTAGGATCTATTCATTTTCCTAAGCAAAATTAAATGTTGTGAGAACATCTCCAAGGGAATGTCTGGCTGCAGTTTATGCAGATGTACCCTGGAACAGGAACAGATAGCACAAACTTGGTGTGGATTAGAAAATCTGTAAATCCAATAAATACTCCACAATCTATGCTGAGCCTTGTATCAGTTCAGTTACAGAGCAGTTCATACCTCTGCTGGCTTGTTTAAAACTAATTCAGGTACTTCAACTGCTAGAACACCTTTCCTTCTGTCTGGGCATTCATTCAGGACACACAGAGCATCATTTCTCCCTTCTGTGTGCCTGTATCCAGTGAAGGCAAACATCTGTGTGACTATAGTCATGGCTGGCAGCAGCACAGCCATACTCTCCGATCGAATTATCCAAGCACAGTTGCAGTATCTAGTCCTGCTCCCTTCATTCCAGTGAAATGAATATGGTGTGACTTCATTCCCATCAATTAATTTGGAGGGCTGTGGACTATAATTAATGTAGCAGTCCATACATTCCACACTGACTTTTTTCTAGTTGATTCTAAAATGAATGGAAGCATCATTGTGGAGACAACCATTGCAATGCCCCACTAAGGAAACCCAAGGCACAACCTCATCTGTCTGTGACAAGAATCCCAGTTTAAGAAATGGAGAGCTAGTTTTGAGGAGGATATTTCCCTGAATTTCTTTGCTACAGTGGTGTAATGGCAGGGACTCTTCTTGAATTTCACTCCTCCTGGCTCTGTGGTGGTTGGCATGCTTTGGACCACCTCCTCAGGGTCAAACTTGCATCAATTTTTCCTGTGGAATGATAATGGGCCCATTGCTGTGCCATGTGGCACATCCTCAGTTGGTCTAAATCTCACTGAAATTTATTGCAGAAAATCTTGGCTCTGCTGAAGTCAATGGCAAAACTCCCACTTCAGTGGGCATCAGGATTTATTCCAGCGAGTGCAGTGGAAGCGCAGTTTTTACCAACTGTAGATCTGGCTCTACTATTTGACACTGGTTCTTATTTTGGTTTTGTTTAAAAATTTAAAGGAGGTTGTAAAACAGCCCCCCCAAGCCCTGGAGCCTGTGGAGCTCTTCTCTCCATGTGGTAAGGTAACAACATGTGCACATAGAACTTGGTTTTTGCATAGAAACAAACTGCATGAAGGCAGTTACTGATTCTTTTTGTTTATATCATTACTCTACAGTACAGCTGTTATCCATATTAAAGCACATTTTCTAACCTCCAGTATTTTTAAGAGTAAAAATCCATCTTAATTAGTAGAACTAATGGCTGGGTTGTTTTGTATTTGTATAATCTACTCTGTCTCTCTTTTTTGTTGGATGAATCATATACAAATAAAAATTTTGATTTCAAATATAGAGGGCCAACCCTTCTCCCTTTCAAGTTTATGTACAGAAGTTATTTCAATTTGAGCAGGATGGGATGGATGAAACATAAAAAAGCCACATCATCAGCTTAAAATACAAGTCCAATAAAAATGAAGTTGGAACTTTACCAGCTGTGTACTGATGAAAGCATATGAGATTTTAAGTAAGAGAAGCTGCTCAATATGGAACCAAACCCAAAAAAAAAAAAAAAAAAAAAAAAGGAAAAAAAAAAGCCAAACCAAAAGGAAGAACTGGGAGAAATCTTGTGCAAACAGCGATTCCAAATAGGGGTCATTTAAAAAGACAAGAAAAGAGATGTTTGAATGCAATGTAAAAGTTGATCTACCTCATCATTCAGAATAATCTTTCCCTTTGTATCCTTAGCCTTAAAAATGGGAAAGCCAAACCAGAACATCAAACCAAGCAAGCAGAAATCATATACTGCCACAACTGATCAGGACTGGGGTCCATAAAATGTCTTCTTGGGCAGGGAGCAGGACTGGCTTGCTGTTATTTTTCTTCTACACCTTCCATTTGTATTCATAATATAGGGGTGGAAGGCAATAGCTGGACCCTTAGTCATAAAGGAGCAAGAATAGTCAAGGATACCCAGGAAAATTCCTTGGCAGAAGACCAGCTTCCTGCAGGAAGCCATTGCCTGCAGCTTTCCAGAGAGGTCTAACACATGCAGCTAGATTCTAACAGTGAGAATCAGCCTGGGGTAGGGAGGGCTGTGAGCTGGCAGGACCAGTGGAAGCACATCAAGGGCCAAGAGGATTCTGCAAGGTTAAAGAGTAAAGTGGTGAAAACAGCAGATGATCCCAGTAATGTAAAAGCTGAGTAAATATATACATTATTTGAAGGGAATAAGCAGTATGGCATATATCCTGGCCATATGGAAACAAATATAACTTGTTTTTTTACCATAAAGGCCACCCTTGATTATTTAATTATTTAAAAATCCTTCTTCTATATTGTATTTATAGGATTCCTAAAGACTTTCAGGGTCTATCTCTTCAATTGCAGATATTTAATAGAAGATTGCAAGAAATTTCAGTCTTATTAGCAAATAGTCCAAACAACTTTTCCTGTGAAATGGCTGCTTAGAATAATTTATTGGATCAGGTGAAGGTCTTTGACGGTGATTTGCCTCTGCCGGTGGCACTTTTTCCATTTGGGTCCCTGCTGTCAACTGGAAACCAAGACCGCAACACAACTCACGCCGAGGTGCCTTAAGTTTGTCAGCCCCGCCCGTCTCTGGTCGTTTTCCTCACGGATGCGCAGCCGGGACGGCGCGGCCCGGGGTCCCGCTCTCGGGACGCTGCCCCGGCGCCCGGGGGCTGCCGAGCGGACTCGGGGCGTTTCTCTTCTCCTCCACACGCGTTCTGCCAACTCCCGTCCCGGCGGCGGGCCCGTCCCGGAGCGGGGCGGGCGCGGGGCGGGCGCTGCCGGCCGGGGCTGCCCGGAGCGCGGCGGGGGCGGCGCGGGGGCTCCCGGCGGGGCGGGCGGTCCCGTCCCCGCTGCCCGCGGCCCGTCCCCGCTCCCCGCGGCCCGGCTGCGCCGTGTGGCAGCGCCTCTGTCAATCAGCCTGACTTCACTCCGCACGCCCTGTGCTTCCAGTACTATACCCCCGCCGCCTCCTGGTGTCTCTGCTTCGCTGCGAGCCGGGAGCGCGGCCGCCACTGCCGCTGCGGCTGCGGCTGGGCGAATGCGCGGGCGGCGGGGCGCGGGGCAGCGCTGAGCGGCGCGGAGCAGCGCGGAGCGGGGCTGCCGCCTGGCCCGCCCCGGCTGCGGGCAGCCCGGGCGCCGGCCCCCGCCTCGGGCCGGGACCGCCGCGATGGACCCTCCCGCGGGCATCGCCTGCGTCCTGCTCTGCTGCGCGCTCGCCCTGCCCGCCGGCGCCCTGCGGCGCCCCGGGGACAGAGGTAGGTCTCCGCCGGGACGCCTCCGGGGCCGCTCGCCCTGCCCCGCCGCCGCCGGCCGGTGCCCGCAGCCCGCCCGTCCCAAGTAGCGGCTCGTCGCCCCGCGGCTTTCGGCTCCCCTTGAACTTCTTCTGCGGCTACTTTTGCCGGGTTTCCAGTTGTTTCCTGCGAGCGGCAGGCGGGGACGGGGACGGGGCAGGCGAGCGGCCGGCGGGGAAGGGAGGCGGGAGCGCCCGGCGGTGACAGCGCTGCGCCGCTGCCCGCAGCCCCGCGGAGCGGGCGAGCCCCGCCGGGCAAGGAGCGGTGCCTGGGGTTCCCCGTGCGGGCTGAAACACATGGCAGCCCGTCTGCCTCCTCCTCCTTCTCCTGCCCGGGCCATCGCCTCCGTCCAAAACTCCCGGGCTCCCCACTGAGACCGCTCCCGACCGCTCTCCGCGGCGTCCCCATCACCGCTCCACTCAAACCCGCCGCACCGGGGGTACTTTGAGGGACGTGTCTTTGCCTTGCGGGCTTACCACCTGCAAACCCAGCCTCTACCCCTGCCCCTGCGAGCAGTCCCGAAGTGAATCAACGCCCTCTCTTCGACGCCGGGAAACCCTCAGAGTCCCCGGGGGTGCGTGACCCGGTCACTGAGCGGCTGTGCAGGGCTGCGGGGTCCCGGCTGGGTGGGCAGAGGGGAGCGGGACCTCGCTGCAGGGGCAGGACTACGGGCTTCTGGCAGGGGGGAAGGATCACGCTGCCGTCTGGTATTTTGGGGAAGAAAAGGCAAGTTTGAGTGAACTCTGCACACTTCATGCAGGTGAACCAAGTGCCTGCAAAGAGTGCAGTGTCCATCTGCCTTATATAAGTGTCTGCTGTGCTAATGAATAATGGAATAAAAATCCCGCGGCATCAGGATATGTTTAGTTCTAGTATCTCTGTCCTCTCTTGCTTTCTCCCTGTAAAGATTCAATCCTGAGGAATATAGAGGAGTACAGCCTTGTCATCCCCACAAGCACCGATTCAGAGGGCAGGTTCCTATCCCACTTGGTGTCTGGACCGCCAAAAGCACGCTTCAGGAGAGCTGTGGAGGACTTGCAACATGAAGCAGCAAATGAGCAGATATTTTACAATGTCACTGTTTTTGGGAGAGAATTTCACTTCAGGTTACGGCCAAACTCGAGGCTCGTGGCCCCTGGAGCAACAGTTGAGTGGCAGGAGGACTCTGAGGAGACTCACATTGAACCTCTCTACGGGAATTGCCTCTATGTTGGAGATATCACTGATCTGCCAAATGCTTCAGTTGCTATCAGCAATTGCGATGGGCTGGTAAGTTACTTTTGTTACTGTATCAAAGATAATGGTATTAATTTCCTACAGTCTTCAAATATAAAATGTGTGGACTGTCAGAAACTCACACCTCATATGGTAACTGTGAATGCAAATTAACTAATGTTCCCTTGTGTGGGAATAGCTGCGCTGCACCAGGAGCTGCTTTACAGACAGTGGCACTAGAAGTTTGAGTACATGCTCTGAACAGCTGAGACCAGTGTTTATGTTGATTTGTGGTAAAGTTACTTGTGGGGTCTGATGCTCTAAACCAGAACGTTAAATGGCAAGTTCTCAGCATCTTCTTCCTCTTCTCACTTCCAGCCTCCAAGGGTAAATGTTAGAAAGAGTTAATCCCAAATAATGGGCTGGACTACCCTGGAAACTAATTTGATAGGTAAAATATGGTTTTGTCCTGGAAAATTTTAATTTATTCAGAGTCTGTTTTCTCGGATATTTCACTTGGTGAGTTTTATTGCCTAATCAAGTGATTGATGAAAAGTTGCAGAGACTTTGAGCAAAAGAAGATTTTATGAGCAAAACAGCCCCCTGTGATACATTTGTCAAAGCTGTGTGTTTTAAAACTGGCTGCAGCTTTCTCTTCTGGAGTGCATGTTCAGCACTCAGATTATCACTGTTTGTCCCTGACATCCTAAACTGTCACACTATCATTTAAGCACTAATTACTGCACAGCAATTTGTTTAATGAGAAAAGAGCTATATTTTTTATCACAATGACCGGTATATCCAGCTTGTATTTCCTTACTATAGCCTTTAGAATTTGTAATTTTGAGATTGCTTAATTGTAATGCATTCTACCTCTGCATACAGAGCCAGTAGGAGTCAGTTGTATTTCTGTTTATTTAGTCATAGGAAGTTGTTCATTTGCTGTGCCAGGAAGATGACATGTATGGAGATAGTATGTTGGCAATCTGAGAATGGAAGGGAATCAAATTCTTTTCTCCTTAGTCTTTCCTTTCCTGTGGTTTCTTCTAGCCATGTGCATTCCTGTTTTGAGAAGCAGGTTTTAATGTTGCAGTTGTTTGATGTGGACAGCTGGCTGAGAGTAAGAGAAGCGCTAGGACTGAGCAAGGGGAGCAGAGTGTGAGCCTGCAGTTCTGCCTCGGGGGGGAAGCAAAAGTTCTGTGCTCTCCCTGTCTAGAACAGATCATTTTGCGTAAGGCAAATTTACTTGCTCAAAATTTACTTGCTCTTTACTTTTAGAACTTGGGCAGAGCCAAATCTCTTCTTCGTTGCTCATCTGTGTTGAAAGGTGGAGGAAGATCCTGTCCATGGCTACTGCTTGCCTTGTGTTCTCCTCAGTGCAGGTGTTGACTGTGAGGGCAGGGGAGAGCTTGTTCCTGCTTCCTTCCAGTGTTTGGCTGAGTGTGGGCTCCTAATATTTAGAAAAAAGAGTTATGATAAAAGAGAAAAGGAATTAAATCCAAACTTTGGATGAGACTCTAAAGGTCCAAGGCCTCATGTTGCATGTAAATATGACAAAGAATGAGAATGGTTTATAAAATGAAGTGAAATATAAACGAAAAGGCTTTATTAATTGCTGTTTTTTTCACATTTATAAATGCACTCGTAAATGACTGGAATCCAGAATGCTACCAAAGGAATTGCAGTTTTTAACCTGTGTGCCCAACCCACATGCCCGCCTTTTCCAGTGTTCTTGTTTTCATTAGAAGAAGCTGGAGACTTGGTCTGGGCTGGGAGGTGCCACATTCTAATCTGGATGATTTTCACATGGAATTACTATTTCTGTGGTTCTGCTAATACATCTGGAAATGGATTGCTGCTTCCTTTGGGTGTATCTACATGGCAGATGTTGCAGGGCAGAGATGTATTTTTTTGCCCAGGTCACTGAAGCCTTCCTGCAGGAAACATTGCCTCGATACCTTTAGGCTTTAAAGATTTCCCTGAGATTGTGCAGTAAATCTGTTTTGGAACAACAAATTGAACTTCAGTCCCTTGAGTACCATGTTCCATCTCTACCCTTTCCCTCCATCTCAGTTTCTTTCTTTCTTGTGGGGTGAATATATAAAACAGATTATCAATAGAATTACACAAACTCAAAGGAATTATACCAATTTTTCTTCAAAAGCCATTGCTCTGTGGACAGAAAGAAGCAAGTATAACAGAAGTTAATACTGCTTGTAATTGTCTCTCCCTTTACCTTTTATTTCTTGTTTTTTGCAAGGAGTATTGAAGAGTCCTTGGAGCAATGTATTGCCAGCAAGATATACTTAGAGACCAGTGGGCTGGTTCTTGGGCTTTCTGACATTTGGATGTGAATAAAGACATGGACAAGGCTATTCTCAACTGTTTTTCTATGTCTGTTTTTTACTTCACACCTGGTTTTCTTCAGTGGACCCAAGTATTTCCACCTTTTCTAGGTTATTCTGGAGATAGGGATAGTGGACCTCTCTTACAACTCAGTTGTCAACTGATGAGTGTTAGAATTTTACATTATAAACTTGATTAATTTAATTCCTAGTATTTATTTTTGAAGTGCTTGCTTTTGAAGGTGGTTTGACATCTGTCTATGCTTCTCATGGTCTCCTGTCTTTTGCATCAACCATCAGGGCTGAAACAATACTGGACTTGAAGTGTCCTACTTTGATTTTTACATTGCAAACTTTTGTTGATTGAATCTGGTTTAAGTCAGCAAATGCATCTGCCACCTTGCCAAGTTCTGATGTTATTTCCTTTGAACATCCCTTTTGGTTTGCACTACACTGCCAACTATTTCTTATTTTCCAGTCACTGTCTTAGAAGAGTCTGGCTGGTGGATTTGGTATTGCCAAATGAGAAGTTGTTGGAAGGAATTTGCATGAATATAGTAGATCTGTGAAGGGATTTTTGAACTATAAATGATGAAGATCTGCTGCCCTGAATGAGGAGATACACATTAGTTAGGGTACTCGTGGTTTTCTGTATCAGGAGTCAACAAAACATTTATTGTCCTAAAAATCAAATCTGAGGCAGATGAAGAGAACTTCTGAAGTATGCATTCGAGGTGTGTTGTCACTTGATTGCATGGAGTGGATCATTAAAAATTGTGGGTGAAGAATCAAAGTTAAAGCTAATCAATAGATTCTTAACAGCTTTCTGAATTATGTATGTGATTTTTACCATATTAAAAAAAATACTGTGAAAGCTTTCCCACTTAAGATAAAACAACTTTGGACAATTTGTTATCATCTTGGTTGGCCTGATAGCATTCAAACGAATCCTCCACTGAGGAGGCAGAGCAAGCATGGTCAGTTCTCCACGGCCTGCAGGCTGTGCTGGAGGGTGTTGTGCTTTGAGTTTGTTCTTGGTCCTTGGCCAGATTCTGACTTGTGGATGCAGTTGGAGGATGAGGGAGCTGGCTGTCCCCTCCAGGGTTTGTGAAGGAGAGGCGGTTGGAGGCTGTAAAAAATGCTATAAAACAACAAAAAGTTAGGATTATATTAATCCTTCTGGATTATTGCCTAACCATGGGAACTGTCCTTCACCTCAGCAGATGAATCTGCCATTGTAGAAGAACTCTTTACACATCTAGATTTTTGATAAATACTGCTGCAGTGCTTGAGGCATATATGCCAAAAACGTCTTCTTCAGGTTGACAGGAAGGCACTGTTTGGTTGTGGAAATTCAGCGGCATAAAATCCCTCCCAGTCTCCTCATTTGTAGTTTGTGAGCTAGAATTTGTACACAGACAGGGAAAACACAATATGAACAACACATCTGAAGTGGATAATGAACAAATGATTAACTTAGGCTGAAGTGCAGAGTCAGATGTACTGACAGGCCTGAGAAGACTGAGGATCACTATTCCATGATGAACAATCAATGTGGTCTGATTGCACCCACTGAAGAAAAGGAAGGAACATTAGTTTCACTAACACATCACGATGTCCTCGTTTGGCTCCATTAGCATAATCCTCTTCCTTTTTTTTAAAAGCTAGAAGATCAGCTGTCCAAGAATTTCACAGTATTGTCATTAAAATGGAAAGTTATTAGAAGAAGATATGTAGAAACTGAGCTTTTCAAGCCGTCTCTGGCTGGTTGTTTACTAAATGAGCTGTAATCATTATGTGGTTGGGGGTACCAAGACAGTCACCTTACAAGTGCAGTGGTCTTGTTTCTTCTTGTGATGAAGCAGGCAGGGTTTGCTCTACAACATTTCATCTTCCCTGTGCTCTGTGCTAGCCCTCCCAAACTGTTAGCGAGCAGCCTGCTGGCTGGCTGGCTGCTTGCCCAGACTGTTTCTTCTAGAAATGCTTGGAACACCAGCAGTGCTTTTTTGACTCATGCCCAATGTGACATTATCTGTAGCCCTGGGTTCACCTGGGTGGGTTTGTGGTGATCCATTTCCTAACCAGTCCTGGATCCTCAGGAGCTGGCTGGTGCTTTGGCTGCTGTCAATACAAGTGCACGTCTGTCAGTTGTCCCAAGACGTTGTTAGGTATTTATGAATATTTTCTTTCCTGTTTTAAATGAGAGAACAAAACTTTTTTCCCCTCAGTTTTTATTTTACAGGGTTGTATTAATATAATCTAAGGTGTAAGTGTAGAATCTCATGTTCAGATCCAGTCAATGGTGTTTCCTAAGAGCAATTCCAGCTACCCATGTGAAATTCCCACCTTTCTTGTCTTCCTCCTGCTACCTTCCCTGCATTCCTAAAGGCATTTAGACTCCTAGTGGCATCTAGCCTTGTTTAGTATAGTTCTTCATCACTTTGAGCATGAGTTTGATCTCTGTGAAGTCAATGAATTTTAAGGCTATATTGTTATATACTATCCTGACAGAGGTGCTTTCTTGGACTTGCCCACAAAGTTGAAGGTGAATCTAACTCACCTTAGGTGGAACATGTAATTTACCTGGATAAGAGGGTGAAGGAGCTGCTCACAATGAATATACCAGGAGAAGACAGACGTGCTTATGTAACCCTGTTATTTTTCCTTTTAGACATCAATGTCCTGCTTTCATATGGATTTACAATTTAGTCGTGTTTCTTTTTGATCTGTTTTTTGGATTACGCTGGTTTGTGATGTAGCAAGAAAGTAGAGTTCAAGGTAGCACAGTATTATCTTCAAAGTCTGGTCAGGTCTAGTGCCTGACAGTTAAAACAGATGCCTGCTACAAATGGTTCCAGTAATTCCTTTTCTGTATGCTAAAGTCTCAGCATTTACATTGTGATGGGATTGCTTCCTTTTTAAGGAGATAAAAATTTGGCATATATAATCTTTTCATTTGGGAACATTTTCTCATTAAATTAAACCAAAATCAAACCAAAGTTGCCATCTGTGTATTTTTTTTTTTTTCCTTTCTCCATTTTTTAGTGTAATGCAAAATTCACTGTGGGGTTTTTTGGTAAGTAGAACTGTAATACAGTGGCAGAAGAAGTGCAAATTTCTGTGACACAGTATAGAACAAAATGTAAAAGCCATTCTCATTAAGGAAACAGCAGCCCTTCCTCTGCAGATGATCAGTGGGATCACCATTAGCCCTTTATCAAGGGCATTTTGAATTCAGCTGGGGTTTCCACATGGGTAAGCCAAGTATGTGTGTGAATTCTAGCACAATCAGAGCCTGACTGCACATCCCCATCTACACACATCATTGGAAAGAGCTGTGCTGCCTGGCAAAGCAATGGTGCTCTTTCTATGCCTAGCACAGCAGCATGTCCATGTTTTCACAGGATAGAGACTTTGCTTTGTAGCCCATTCTCTGGGTTTCTGCTGTTCATTTCCTTGGCCAACACAAGCCTAGTTGGACAGTCCCTTCTGCTGTCTGAATTGCACAGGCTTTCCCTTTTAAAAGTTATGGTGTGAAAGACAGAGTGTAAACACTATGATTCAGCCTCCGACTGGAGTAAATTATCCTCTGCTGTCCTTAAAAGAGACTCTGTCATCAGTAAATACTATTTTTTTTTCCTTTGCATCTTCTGTGCATGGATCATGTCACCTACATTTTATCTGAGAGCAGAGCAAGTAATTTCCTACATCATACAGGTGGACACCATCTGGACAGAGTATCCCCAGGCAGTCAAAACTGGTATCTTTGTGGTATGTTGTAGGCCTTTGGATAAAATATAAGTATTTCTTTATGTCCTATTTGACCTTGTATTGCATTGTCCTCGTTGTAGTAGTGTCTCAGTTGTACTGTACCCTTTGACCACACATAAACTAATTTTCCAACCAGAATATTAAACTCCATGCATCCAAGGAAAGGTGCCTAGTGTCTTTTGCTTCACATCTTGAAAGACCCAAATATAGCAACTAATTTTGAAAAGGTCGTAATTAATTTCTGGGGTAAGGAGAACATCTATTTTGAGAAGTCTGTCCCTCCTTAGCTTCCAAAGGTGTGACCCTCAAAAGGTGCTCTTAGCTCACCTGCCAGCTCGCTGCTCCTTCGTGGTGTGGCGAGGGTGAATTTAAGACTCCTGCAAATGGCAAGGCATTACCACATTTCAGGCTATTTGCATGTTTACTTTTTGCTACAGAAGATTAAAAAAGATTTTTTGGATCAACCAGAATTCTAGCTCTTGCATGGAGCAGGACCTTTTCTCCAGAGTTTTATTCGACCTACTTCTGAGTACTTTTTATTTATGGTGACTGTTGCTTTGTAAGCAGGTCATGCCATGTCTTAATGGCACACTAGGACATTTCTCATACCGGGCCTGATTAAAACAGAACCAGGGAGCAGGTCTTGAGTGTCTTGCAGGGGGTTGCACAACCTTGCTCTGATGTGCACTCCCTCCTTTTTGGATCACCTTGTCCCTTTATTACTTTCTTTCTTGCAAAGTTTCAGTAAGTTCTCTAACACATCACATCTGGTTCCTTCAGCCCCTTTATCTGAGTGTGTTTTAAATTCATCTTTGTTTGCAGAGTCTTGACACAGCGGGTTCCCAGTTTTAATAGTCTGCAAATGAAAGGCCCACATTTCACACGCTATTTTCAGCACTGTTCTATTAAACTGTAACATTGAAAAGAAGAGTGTCCTCTTCAAGTGCACAAGAGCACATTGCTTCCTCATATCTAAATCCCAGCTTCTGTTATAGATCTTCTCAGTTATTCCCAGATCTCAAAACGTCTGGTACTTTCTTCAGATCTGGAGTTCTTGGAGTTGTAAGTGTGAATCTCAGCATTAATGTTTCTGCTTTTTCTTCTAAGTAAATGTTTTTTGTTTAAAGAAGGCGTTTTAAAGTAAGTGTTTCTCTCAAGGGAAATCCAGAGATGCCAGTTCTCCTTCTTGAAGTCTCAAGAACCACCAGGCCAGTGAAAATCATCCCAAGTATGTTGTTTTGAAGGTGTCATTTATTTTACAGTACAGACGAGTTTCTCTTTACACCGTGTTTTGTCTTATGTGTGCTTCTGAGAGACTTTGTGCACTGGTGTGGGTTCTGTGGGCTGGCTGCCCCTCAAGTGAGGGAGGTTCATTTACTGAGCATGGTGACCTCAGGATCATTTTATCTGCTCTAATGCCACAGAGGACCTGCCCTCACCACGAATCCGCATACAGTAATTTCACGACTACAAGGTGCACCGGACTATAAGGCGCACTCCCGGGTCGGCGGCAAATTTTCAAACTTTGCCCATATATAAGGCGCTCCAGCGTATAAGGCGCACTTTTTTTTTTGCAGTGAGGATCTGCGCGCAACAAAGTAACGAATTAGTAATGGAATCACCTGATCGAGGGGTTTAGTGGCTGGTGCTCAATTTGCAAACATTTTTCACAGATCAGTGCAGCCTTTAAACGCAGCCCCAGGCGCCCTCCCTGTGCCGTGGGCCCCGGCACTCCCGCCCACCTCGGCGCCGGCTGCCACAGCTCGCACTTCGAGTTGGCAAATGTCCAAACTCTGTCCATATACAAGGCACACCGGATTTCGGATTTCGATCAAAATTTTAGTCAAAAGGATGCGCCTTATAGTTGTGAAATTACTGTACTTGCTCTTTTTTCCCTGCTTCATGCCGCTTGTAGGACTGCATCTATTGATCTGTTTGTTTTCCAAATCTTTGCCTTGCTGAAATGGAAGTCCCATTTGTACAATTTGCTGTTACTTTTTAGTCTTGGCATCTCAAGTGTGTTGAAGTTTTTCAGTGTTAACTGTCATTTTCATATTTTTAAAATTCCTTTTAAATTGGTTTATGTAAAATTTAATATTTTATCCCTTTATTGCTGTATTTGTGACCCTTATTTTCAAAAAAAAGACACTACTAGTTCTTCACTTATACCACTCTCTGTGGAGAATTCAGAGCCTGGAATTGCCCAGTGTCCCTGGTACTTTCTGACTCTTCCACCTGCATGCACAATTTTACCACTTTTCTTTTGATGTGGTGAGCTATAAATACAGCAAATTTAACTTCTTTCCTACTGTCATTCCCTTTAACTTTTCCTGTAGTTGCCACCTCTGTGTTTGAATTTCATTATGTGGTCAGACTTCTTTTTCCCAGCATTTAACCTCTGACCTCGTGGAACTCAGGGGACAAATTACAATCTATTTTCCTCTGAAATTAAGTGTGAAGCCTACTAATCCTGTAATGAGAAAGTCAGTGGCCATTACTGGTATCTGTGGATAAGAAGAGCTTCTTCTACCTGTGACTGGATAACAGCTAATTTGTGCATTTGAGTTATTTCTCTTCACTAAGTGTGTGGACTATAGGTTGCTGTTATTGTCCTGTAATGAAGGTGAAAGAATTTTTGAGGCAAGAAAATTGGAAAGGAATATGGTGAACATTTAAGCTGTTCTTAAATCAAAATACCTACCTGAGTTTAAGGTAGCACAGAGCCACACCTTGATGTAGGCCCTGAGTCTTTAAGCCTTTACTGTGTTTTGTGATTTACTGTCACTGAAAGAATAATGAAATGGATGTGTGGAGAAGAACCTGCCTGGCTAATGAGCAGGCTGGCTAATGAGCAGGCTGGCCAGCAGCTCTTTTCCTTTACCCCATCACTTACAATCCTGACAAGAAGCAGTCCATGAAATAGCAGGGGCATTGTATTTTGTGAATGATACAGCAAATTTCTACAGGAGCCCTGAGTGCAGCTCTCTCAGCCTGCTCCTGTGCCTGCTTCCCAAGGTTATGGGCAGTCCCTCTGTCACCCCTCTGTGCCCTGGGGACCCTGGACATGCACCAGCCCATCAGGCAAACCCATCCAAAGGGATCTTCACACCACACACCCAGGATGGGCACTGCAGACTCAGGGCTACTCATGCACAATGTGGTCTGTGGGAGGGATTTCTCTTTCAAGTTTTCTTTCTGAACATGTGCTTTTTTGGCATGATTTAATGAGTATTGTAGAGTATAGAATGGAGAAAGTCAAAATAATACATCGAGTCCAACAGGAAAGAAAGGCTTACTTTCTTGGGAGTAAAACTATTTCAAGAGCTAAGCATAGTAATGCACCATTTATATTTTAATTCAAATACAGTAAAATAATCAAATTTAGAAAGGAAGATTTTACTCCCAGTACTTGCTGAGGTTTTTTTTATTAGATGTTGGGTAAAACTTCTTCACCAAAAGGGCTGTCAAATCTTGGAACAGGCTGCTCAGGGAAGTACAGATCTGGCACCTGGGGCCATGGTCTAGTATGGACTTGACAGTCCTGTGTTAACAGCTGGACTTAAAGATCTTCCAAGTCTCTTCCAACCTAAATAATTCCATGGTTCTGTGATTCTGCTTTCTCTGCACTTTCCCTCATATGCAAAAGGCAGAACTAACATCCAATCTGCCCTAAGCAGCTACATCTTGCATTTCTCCCATGTGGTGTGACTCCTAAGGCTGGTACAAGGGCTGTTGCCCATGGCCATCAATCACCTGCAGGGCATTCCCATTCCCAGGACAGAGCCTAGGCTTTGGAAAAAGAGCCTAGAGAAAACACAGAGATTAACCAAGGGTAGGTGGCAGCACAGGCTGTGGTTACTGTTTTAATAGTGGGTTTATTTGTTTTAAATATTTTTTTTTTGTAAAGCATGTTCATCCAACTCATATGCAGAAGAATATACTTCTTCATTTTTCAGAGTGCTATAATTGCAGGGCTTTTCTCTTTCTCCAAGCAGAGGAGCTGTGGAAGGAATATGAAAAATGTTGTTCAGAAAGCATTCTGCAAACCAGAACGTATTTAACAGTCTTTGAGAAATAAATCACTACCTGATGATGAAGACAGCTGAGCTGGGCCAAGAGTCTTTCACATGCCAACACTCTCATGTGACAGGAGTTATACTGGAAGATGACAGGCTCTGAAGCTTGCAAGGCTGAAAATGTCTAAAAATTTTTATATACCTGAAGTAATAGCTGGATAAAATGGTGTTTTCAGACTTCCAAACACTCTCTGTAGAGCACTATGAAGGTCACAATCTTTTACCTATTGAAAAACAAAAAAAAACTCCACCCTAAAATCCAGAAACAGAAATTTGATGCCACTTCTGTTCAATACCACTAAGGACCTCAGGGATAAAGAAGTTTTAGAGATGAATTTGGATTGATTTCAGATTTATAACCAAGCCTGAAATCAGAGTTTTTCTAATAGTTTTAGGTTTCATTGTAAAAATGGCAAATCCACCATTCATCAGTAAACCAAAATATTTAATTCCTAAATAAGTGCTAAGAGGTGTCTGTCAATATTAAATTTGTTTGCAAAGTTACAGCACATTAAGGCTGACATAAGCAGCAAGTGTAAAAATGGGATTAATCAAAGGATGATTTAGTACTCTGAAAGAAGAATATGAAACTCGGTCTGGATAAGTAATAGACAAGCAAAGAAAGACAAGACCATTTACAAGATGTTTTGAATTAATCTAAGCTCCTCAGTAGGAGAGTGTAATGAATTTCTGTGAAAATAAAGTGCACTGCAGTCAAATTAAGCCCAACAATAATCATACACATCTTAAAAAATAGAATGAAGATGCTGAAGCTATGAAAATATAGTGTAATCTTGTATTTTTATAAACAGAAAATCACACAGGAAAAAACCCAAGATCTCTGTCAATGTTAGTGTCATGATCCAGCATCATTTTACATAGGGACCAGGGAGCTCCCATGGCAAGTAGCTGATTTTTGGGTCTGTTCCAAAGCTGCTGAAGTGAATGTGCTCAGTTTCACTGGCTCTGTTTGGCTTTGTGTGGACAGGTTGATTAGCAGAGTATTTGGGACAAAAAGCAGGCCATGGAGTATTCCACATCATAACCTTGTTTTTCACCTTGTTCTCCGTCCCCTGATGCCCTGGTGGTGGGGAGGGAGCTGAGTATGAGAAACTCAAGTGCAGCTTTTCCCATGGCTGTTTATATCCCATGTGCTGGATGGAACAGGACAGAACTGTGTGCCTCTAAACCTGAAATAGCTCTGCTAAACCTTCTTCCCCTTCTGCCTCACACCACATCCCTACCACAGAAGAGGTGATGCATTAAGTGAGGGGGAGGAACAGGAGAAACCCTCCAGTCCATGCCAGGAGGATGAGGCAATTCCAGCTGCCTTGAATTTGCAGGCTCATTCTGACAGCTTTTCTGTCTCCATCTTCCTATGAAGATGAGGCCAGGAAGGAGAAAGATTTTCCTGCTGAGACTGTCTCTCTTTGCTTCTGCAGTGCTGAGGGCATGGTGGTGGGAAGAGCTTTGACCTCAATAAAACTAGAATCACTTGCATAAAACCCCACCCAGATGCCAAATACAATCCCCCAACAAAAATCCCCCAAGTCACAAGAGAGAACAGCATGAGAAAAACTCTTAATTGCACATCTGTTCAACAGACTTTTGTGATAACTCAGCAACAGCTAATTGAAACTCCTGGATCATAAATATGCTTTCAGCCAAACTGGAGTTTACTTTCTCTGATGCTATCTCCTTTCAACTCCCCATTGCACTCTGAGGTTCTGGTGGTCAGGATTCCAACAATCTGTCACGAGATGGGAAATTAGAAGTTGGGTCCATTCAATTATAATGAGCCAAACCTCTGCTAATCTGTATCATCGTGTCTCCACGGATTTCTGGGAGCTCTGTCACTTTGCATTAGTTGAGGACCTGGCCTTATGTAATTAGATGTTTTCACACTGGTGTGGAGATATGCCCTCCTCCAACAGTCTGGATTACAGGCTCCCATGGTTTGAAAAGAGATACACTCCTTCTTGGGAGGCAGCAGGACACACCAGATCTGTGTATATGTTTCCATAGATTTTGCTAAGTAACATATTGAGGGTTTGCATTTTGGAAATGGCAAAGTGCATTGGAAAGGGAGACCAGGAGTCCCAGGATCTTTGAGTGGTCCTTGGTCTCGAATGGGCAGATGGGTTGAAGACACAGCTCCAGGCACTGCTTCTTGTCACACAAAGCTCACTGAGAGCCTTGTGGCTCCCTGCCTCTGGATTGCCATTCTGATGTGATTTTTGTGACATTCTCATGATATTATGCAAGCCTGTAGAAATCATGACAAGACTAGGGAAACTGTTTAATAAATGTGATGCTAGTAATTTGAAATTCATCTGTGATGGATGTACTTAGGTCTTTGAAGGATTTAACTGCTTCTGGCAGTTTTGTGTTCCTTTTGGGGGATTTGGAGAGGTGTTTGCTTTCACTTGTGGATTTAAGAAATATTTGTGCTTAGGTAACGCTTTTGTAGTGCACTTCCAGAATGAACTCCATGCAGTCTTTAACCCAAGGATATAATTTTTGGAGTAATGAATCACTGCTTGCAAGTTCTACAGTACATTTTAGCTATCCCACTGTGGGAAAGCATTTTTTTTTTCTCTTTTCATTTTATATTTGTTTATATTAAGACCACTTTTCACTGACGTCAGAGACCTATCAGGTCAAATCTAATCCTCTATCTCACGGTGTGCTGGCTAGATTAGCCCTAATACTTGTGTTATCTAGTCTGTGTGGAGGCAGTTTCACCTTGTAGTGGTGTCCTCCCTGGACCTGGTTCTAGGGGATGGCTGAGCCTGTAGATTCTCACTCCTCACTTTCACAGAGCCAGGGACCTTGTCAGCATCCCTCCTTTGTTGAGGAATGTGGAGCAAATGTCCATCTTTGAAATTGCTACCAAGACCTGGTGAATTTGCTCCACAGTGAACAGGTTTGGATTCCAAGGCTGCACAGATTGTGTGGAAGTCTATCTCCCTTCCCTCTGGCTGCTGCTGGGCAGTTCTGCTCTCCTTTTCATGAGCTGTAAAGACTTCATTCACTGGGGAAAAATGCACTGTGGTTCCTGTGGAGAAGCGTAGTGCTCAGAGCAGTGAGATGACTGTCTCCATGTGGGATTTGGGGGAGAGGAAGGGATGTGTCAGAAAGAAGGCCAAAAGAAAGAGCAGTTGGAGACATCTGATCAGTGTTAGCAGGGCAAGATGCTGAGCACTGGCACTGGAGTGCTGAGGTGGTGAGAATAGCCTGCAAGTGGCCCATGCAGCGAGAAGGAGCAGAAAACGCTGTTTCCTGACAATCCACAACAGAACCCTTGCTCAGTGAATATTCTCTTTAATGAGTAACTCCAGAAGGGAGAATGAAGAAAGAAGTGATGTCCTCATTAATCCTCAGGACAAGTTTGCAGGGCAGAGCTGGAATCTGACTCTATGGGAGAGCAAACAGAGGTTCCTGCACCTCCCAGCCCTGCACCTGACAAGGTGGGTCAGGGCTGCCCAGGGGCACTGGGCAGATGGGAGCAGGGAGCTGGACACACGTGTCACATCACCAATGTGTCCTGGTGTGCTGCGGGACAGTGCCCTCCAGAGCTGCTGGGATTGATTCCACGGGAAGGGTCACAGCTCCAGGCCAGAAGGGACTGAAGCACCTCTCATCCTCGCCCTGAATTTTCTTCTTTCTCTATTAACATTCTGCCAAAGTAGTTTTCAAGGAAATTTATCCTCCTGCTTACAGTGCTGCCAGATTGGAGTAGTGTGAAATGAAAAAAACACATTGACACCAGCAGCACAAGTTTGGTTTTTTTGTTTGGGCTTTTGAGAATTCAAAAAATGGATCCTGTGGCTCTGCTGCTGAGTCAGCACGGGTTGGATGTGATTTCTGAATGTGATTTCTGTGGTCAAACTTTACACAGATCTTTGATGTTTAATGTGCCAGTCAATTAAAGCATGCTGCTATGCTAGAGATGATGTGATGGCTTTGTGTGGCTTGCTTGGAATTGCCAAAATGGGTCAAAAGTATCAGGAGAAGGTTTAATCTCCCTGTTTACATAGTGTCATTTTGCTTGCTTTGTGGTTCATTGCTTTCTGCAGTGACTGGGGCATAGTCTAAGAGCAGGAAGCCTCCTCTCTCCTCTGTGTGACAAAAATAGCTGGTGCTCTCTCCTGCTGGTTTGATTAAAGCGGTTATGGATGTTCAGCTGTGCAGCGCTAGAGCTGACTGCTCTGCAGAGCAGAGCTCCCATCAGCTGGACACTGCCTGTCTTGGTGCCACCTGCTCAGGTGTGGATGTCTCTGGCCAAGCAGCCTTGGTGGGTGAATCATGGGTGAAGTTTTCTGCAGAGCAGCCCAACAGACCCGCTGCTGGCACAGCTGTGGTGGTGCCAGAGAGAGAACAAATGTTTGGGGCAGGACCTGTTCAACAGTTCTGCTGCCAGGTCTGTCCTCCCAGGGTGAGCCCTCCTGTCCTTGCACTGCACAGGAGCCCCAGGAAAAGCTCCAGGAAGGTGTCACCTTCTGCTTTGCACACATTTAGATGCCTTCTCACACTTTAATCAGACTGGCAAAAAAAGAGCTGTCCAGCTGTTTTTGTAAGGTGTTCAATAATGAGATTTACTTTAAAGCTTAGGAAGGTTTTAAGATTGTACTTTAAAGTGTAAGCTTGGTATATCTGTTCTTTTCCTAGGAGTGTTTTATTTGATTCTGGTTTTAAAACCAGGAGTTGGTCCAAAGCCCGTTAATATAAATGAAAAGAGTTTTATTGACTTTGATGGGATTTGGATCATGCTGCACTAATTAAATAGTAAAGTATCCATTAGTAGTGAAGAAAACAGAAGAGAGGAGAGCCAAATACTGTTGTGATGAGCCCTGTGAGGTTGAGTGAACTGCAGCCAAAGTCTCAGCATCTTTACAGATGAGCTTTTCCATATTTCTCTGCCTCCATCCTTCTGACACAGATGCACAGTGGGCTTTTCAGAGAACTGAATTTATAAAGATTCTTACATTTATCCTGCCTATTTGCAAGTTTTCATAGACACATTTAGTTAATAAATATTACCTTATTCAAGAAAAAAACGGAAGTGAGGTGTGGCAGAAGAAAAGGGTATTCTTTAAACAACATTGAAATTGGGTACTAATAATTTGCACTTACAGTCATTTCACAATTATAAGCCACACCTGAATATAAGTCGTACTTTTTTTTTTTTTTTTTAAAGCGAGGATCCATGTGTGACAAAGTAACGAGTTAGTAACAGAATCGCACCAGCGCGGGGTTTGGTGTCAGGTGGTCAAGTTGCAAACAGTTTTCATAGACCAATGAAGCCTTTAAAGGCAGCCTTAGATGCCCTCCTGGCCAGCTCTCACTTCTGGGTTGGCATTTCGCTGGGATTTGTCCATAGATAAGCCGCACCTGAATATAAGCCGCACCACTGGGGTAGGCTGGATTCTTCAATGAAAAAGGTGCGGCTTATATTCGTGAAATTACTGTATGCTTTAAACAACATTGAAATTGGATACTAATAATTTGCACTTTCTTTGCTTCAGTATTCTTGTAAGATTCTTAAGGAGCACAGATTTACTAGATTCCAAAGAAAAGAGAAACTGCTTTTCACTGTTATTGATGTTGTAAGTAGAAGGTAAAGTAAAAGTTAATATCTTATGTGTCTGGAAGATCTGCATAAAAAGTGGGTTTTATTTAAAAAATAAAATTAAAAAAGGCTGTTCTGTAACTGGCCAAAACCCAACCATGTACAGACAGCTTAAAAATACAGTAATAAATGAATTTATGTGGGCTGCTGGATGGATGTTAAAAGGATCTGGATTTCAAACTCAGAAATGCTGTTCCTCGTTCCTCTTGCTGTGACCCAGCCTGGGTGGCAGCTGTGGCCCTTGAATTCAGTAGCTTATAGCCCTGCTGAGACAGGAGGTCTGCATTCCCAAAAAGCATTTATGAGAATTTCCCTGTGACAGTGGGATGGTTGGAAAACACCCTCATTTGAAACAAGCTGGATGTGTTGGGATTCAACTGTAACCATGTGAGCTGAGGTTCTGAGGACATGAGGAGCCCATCTGTGTTTGGCTGTCAGTTCTCCTTAGGCGTCTTTGACAGCACAACTCTAAATGAGATGTTTTCTAAAAACAACTTGCTGGCATTGTTTGCCTGCTGCTGCTGCATTTACTGAAGGACAGTGCTCTCATGCCAGTTCACAAGGTTTTTTCCATTTCAGATATTGTCATCAGGTTTCCTAGCACCCTCTCTCTTAAACTTAGCAAGAAGGAGGTTTTCCCACTTTCACTGCTCAGGTATTTATGAAGAAATGAACTCTACAGTTTGGTTTAGATTTGCTACTCAAGTTATCAGGCAAAAATGTTGATCATGCCATGCAGATACCATGACCCCATCTTCTGTGTTTATAAGTGTACCTTGGTCTTCTACTTGCACAAATCATGAGGTCTTGTCAGCAGCTGCTGCAGATTGGAGAGTAATTTAACTTGAATTGTAGATTAGTACATTTTTCAATTCTGTGATGACCCAAACTCCCAAACAAATAAATGTTCTAGTCGACTGAAATTGTCTAGAATACTCAGAATAGGAAAAGATTAAAGGAAACAGTCAGTCTGAGGCCCAGCAGCTCAAATGCTCTTTTGTGCTTCCAAAAATAAAGTGTCAGAAGTAGAACCCTGTGTCCCCTTTTTATAAATCTTCACTTTCAAATCCAGTGGATAACTAATAGAAAGTTTTCAGGAGAAAAAACAAGAGGCTTTATGCTTTATGTAAGAAAGATTAAGTGGAGAGATTTTTTTTTTTCCCCTTGAGTATATGGGTGTGTAGGAATGGTGTTTTAGAATCAGGCTTTTCATGAGGCCTGCAGAGTAAAACTGTTATTTGGAGAATTCGGAATTGTTCTTGTGCTTGTTGAGAGGGCAGGGAATGAAACAGTAGAGATTGGCATTGAAAGATGCCACTGCACAGCAATACCCAAGAAGGGCGGGTGTCACCTCACAATGGTGACAGGTTGCAAACAGGGTTATAAAACAGGGCTTGGGAAGCAACTGAGAACTGCCAGACTGCCCAAGAGTGTAATTCTGCTCTTTTCTAAACAGTTCTACTCCTGTATTTGTTCTGTTGGCCAATGTGGGTATGCAGGCAAGTAAGGTTATACAAGAGTTAAGGATTTAACCCTTGAAAACGTGACCATTCATTAAAGTGGTTTCATTAATAAATTATAAAAAGAAAATTAGAGAGAGACTCCAGCACATGAGAATATAGGGATGGATTTGCTTCAAAAGAAACTCTTTCAGTATAAAATTACTTTTTGCTCTGAGACAAGGAAAATAATCCAAAATATAAGGGAAATCCTTTTGTTACATTTAGCTTTATTGTTTCTAAACAAAAATATTTGTCTGAGAACAAATGAGAAACTAGTTTTTCCCCATCCTAAATCTAATTTGGCAACCAACTAATTTGTTGGTCCAAGGCTGGTTTTTAAAAAAATTCCTACTGTAAAATGTTGCCTTATGTTCCAGGCAATACTGCATGTGTTTCCATAGCAACCTCTTCTCATGTCCTGAACTTGTCAGCATCAACATACGACATTTTAGACTATAAAGCATTTACATGTACTGCTGCTCCTTCGGACATGAGTGAGATTTGCCAAAACCTGGGCTCTTGCAGACAGTTGAAGTTAGGGAAAGGTGATGGACTCAGATATTCTTTGTGCCTCCTGCTTGTTTACAAAGAATAAGGAAGTTCTTTGGATTCTCACTGAGCTCAGGCAATGGGACACAGATTCCTGCTCCAAGGTCAACAACTAACTCGAAGTCTGATTTTTCCCCCAGGACTGTTTGTCAGTGAGTTCTGTGTCTGACTCTCTGCACTGTGTGTTTTTGGGCTGTCTGACTTTTCTCAGGTGCACCTGCTCCTCTGTTCTGTGTTCAGCAGAGTTGTTCTAGACCCCAGACATGCACAGGCTTTGGACAGTGATGCACACCAGATCTCTCTCTCTGTTGCTCTGATGCTTTTCATTTTAAACCCAGGGAATAGTGAATCCTTTTCAGGTTAAGTACAGCCTAATCCAAGTGACAGTGTGTTTGCTAAACATTTGTGAAATAAAAGAACTGAAGAAGGCGAACAGAAAAGCCCTAGTCAGCTTGGAGGAAATAGAAGAGATGGTGTTCCAGTGAGCAGTAAAGAGAAACTGGTTTGACTAGCTAGATATAATTGTAAAACATCCTCTAGGAGGGAGCACTAATATAATTATGTGATATGTGCTTTTACTGTCTTCCTTTTTCTGTCTTTAACATGGGTTGGCTGCTGATCTGATCTTCTAAACTATGTATTTGCAGATATGGACAAGATGCCAAAAATGTGACTAGTACAAAAATGTCCATTGATCTCTTTTTAAAGCCTGTATTAACACTGCTCTCTGGAAGATAATAATCACTTCTCAGTCTTACACAGACACCTTCCTAAAGAATATCTCTACTTTTCCAAACAGAGAGGAGCATTCATATCAGGTTTACGAGGCCAGGTTTTGATATTGTGTGTGGGGACTAGAGGGGTGGCTTCTTTTAGCAGCTGCTAAAATCTGTCCCTGTGTCCTCCAGTGCCACTGGCTCCAAAAGGGACTTGCTGCTGGCCAAGGCTGAGCCCATCTGTGATGGCGATGCTGGGTCTGGGATAACATATTTTAGAAGAAGGGGAAAGTGGTCAGAGGAGTGAGAATATGTGAGAGCAGTGCTCAGCTGGCCCCAAGGTCAGGGCAGATGGAAGGGAGGAGGTGCTGCAGATGCTGGAGCAGAGATTCCCCATGGTGAGGCTGTGTCCCCATACAGCCCAAGGAGGAGCGTGGAGGAGCAGAGATCCACCCAGCCCAAGGAGGAGCGTGGAGGAGCAGAGATCCACCCAACCCAAGGAGGAGCGTGGAGGAGCAGAGATCCACCCAGCCCAAGGAGGAGTGTGGAGCAGCAGAGATCCACCTGCATCCCAGGGAGGACCCCACACTGGAGCTGGGCAGAGTGTGAGAAGTCCTCCTCTTGAGGAGGCAGGAGCAGCGCAGACAGCCTGTGATGAACTGACCACAGCCCCCAGTCCCCATCCCACTGCACCATCGTGGGGGAGGAGTGAATTCAGGAGTGAAATTGAACTTGGGAAAAACAGAGGGATGAGGTGAAAAGTGTTTTTAAGATTTGGTTTTATTTCTCATTACTGTACTGTGTTTTGGTTGGTAATAAATTAAATTAATTTTCCTCAACCTGAGTTTTGCAGGTGGAGTAATTGGTGAGTGATCTCTCCCTGCCCTTATCTCAAAATAGAGTATTTTCTTATATTTTATCTCCTCTGTCCATCTGAGGAGGAGAGTGATGGACTGGCTCTGGTGGGCATCTGGCATCCAGCCAGTGGCCCCCCACCACAGTACCACTCTGCTGTTTTGGCTGTCAATGTGTGTTTGGATTTATCCTTCACACCATCACATCGAAGAGAGCTGATTTATGCAGCAGGACTTGTCATGGCCTTAAACCCTCACTGCAGTTGTGCATCTCCACATAAGAATGCAAACAGGTCAATGGCTTGTTTTGCCTTGATTTATGACTTTATAGCTTGGAGCAGGAGACTCGTTTTATTGATGACTCTATGCATTCAAAAGATGTGGGTGTAGATTCTTTCCTCTGTCTGCACTGAAAATAGATAGCACAGTGATGTTTAACTCCTAGGAACTGTGCTGAAGCTTCCCCCCATGCACTGCTCCTTACAGGGTGTCCCTGTGCCATTCACTGGCCCACAGGCCAGTTTATTCCTGGGGGAACTGTGGCCCTCTGGTATTCATCAGAAGGGATGGTTTTTCCAGGTAAGGAATAAACCTTTCTCTGTGAGACCTGGAAGGACTGGGCATGAACTCTGCTCCCAAAGCAAAGCAGATACTGTTTGTGCTGAAGTAATAACTGCAACAAAAACCAATTATAAAACCATCTGGGCATGTATCTGTCAGTACAGGGCATGAAGAACCCATGTTTATATTCTGGGGTGATAACTTTATCAGGAGAGATGAGAAATAGATGCTTGAATTTCTTGTGGACTTTCTTCATAACTAATCTGGTACAGTATGTTCTTGGGCCAGTGCTTTGATCTATCTGGGGTATAGCCAGAGGGAAAACAATTTCATACTTTTAGTTTGCAAATCAGGAAATGAGATAACATATTAAAAAAATCTCTATTTTGAAAAAAAATTGTAGCGTTCTGGTCACTTTGCAGGAATTAATTTTCAGATAAAGAATTTGCTTCTGAACCAACCAAATCTTTAATACAAATAACATAAAGCTCAGTGTTTTCTGTGTTCCTTAAATCCAGTTTCAGAGAAGAAAGTGACCTTTCCTTCCTTTCAAAATACAGCTGCTCCTCTTGAAAATCTAGCTGTGTAAATACACTTGTTGCTCTCTTCTGTTAGTTTTGTGCATCTTTTGCTCACTGGAGTGTAAAACAATAAATGCCATCTTCAAATCCTCTTTGGAAGACTGGGAAAGTTCTGTTCTGTTGTTGCTGAGGGAATTACTGAGTTTCAGTATTGCCTTTTTTTTTGCCCCTGGTTTGTAAGGAATGCTACAAATGGTAGAAGAATTGTTCTGGCATGAACAGTTCTAAAGAGTTTTCCCCTTCCTTGTTACATCCTCGGGTTTCATTCTCTTCTGCATAATGAGGCCCAAATTGAATACAGCATCAGCCACTGGTGATGGAAATCCAGGACTTCAGTGTCCCAGCATTTGTGTCTGTTGCCCTTCTCCCTTGCTGGAACTGTCACCCTCTGAGCTGCTGATGAGCTGCAGGTCCCTGGGCTCCTTCTGCCTGGCAGCTCCTTGGAGGGTGCTGGTTCAGCCTCCCCACATAACGAGAGGGTAAAGTTGGGGGTGGTTGGAGAACACAATTTTTGGATCGTAAAGAGAGAGAGAACCAAAGGTGGCAGATGCTGCCTCCTGCCTCAGTGGCTGTTTGATTTCCCCCTTTTAATCTTCCCCAGGCCATAGACATGAGCCATGTGAGGAAGAGGTAGTAAAGCATCCTCTCTTTCCCATTTGTGGGAAGTGGAAGTGGCAGTGCTGGGGTGGCTTGAGGGAGCTCAGCTTGGTTGAGTCCAGCAAAAAGTGACTGTAGTAGTACAGTAATTTCACAACTAGAAGGTGCACCGGGTTATGAGGTGCTCTTCTGGGTTGTTGGCAAATTTCTGAACTTTGTCCATATATAAGACACACTGGACTATAAGGTGCACTCTTTTTTTTTTGCAGCGAGGATCCACGGACAACAAAGTAAAGAATTATTAACGGAATTGCCCGATCGTGGAGTTTACTGGCAGGTGCTCAATTTGCAAACATTTATCATGGATTGGCATGGCCTTTAAACGCAGCCCCAGGTGCCCTCCCCATGCCGTGGGCCCCGGCACTCCCGTCTGCCCCCGGCACTGGCTGCCGCGGCTCTCGTGACTTGGCTTGTGGCTCGCTCTTCCGGGTTGGCAATTTCCCAAACTTTGTGCATGTATAAGGTGCAGCGGATTATAAGGCACACTTTTGGATTTCGATCAAAATTTTAGTCAAAAGGGTGCACCTTATAGGCGTGAAATTACTGTACTTCACTTTCACACTGAAGTAGTTGCACCAATTTTGAAATTGAGAATTATTCAATTATTTGGGCCAGTAAAGTTAAAAGCCAACAGCTGAAAGTTAACTTAATAATAATATTCTTTTAATGAAGCATGGGGATCATGTTTTTATTTTTATGTAACCTTTTTTTTATAGACCTTACCACGTACATATTGCTCTTTCCTTTAGAAAAAAAAGTCTCCTCACTTTCTGGGTTAAGATTTATGGAAAATACTGGAAAAGGGAGGTTTCTTGGAGTAGTCTGTGTATATCATTATATTCCAGTGTTCTTGAAGCATTGTATTGTATATTGGTCCAAGTACCACCTTCTGCAAATGAGAATTGACTCTTTTTGTGGAACTTACTGAAAATGAACATAAAACACTGATGAAATGAAATTTGGGCTGAATAGTTCAGACTATTGTACATTTAAAATCCCTTAAATAGTTATAAAATGGAATAAATTGGCACATGATGCTAGTGCACCTCTAGAACGTACGAGAAAAAGGGGTAAAAGAAGTAAATCTCTGTTACTTTCAGTACTTACAGGGAGCATAATATCATTAAGAAAGGAAAATGCAAAACATGTGATAGCAGGTGCCAGACAAACCACAGTGCTGCAGCTCTCACAAGAAGCCCCCTTTTCAAGCTGTAAGTGGCCCTGGCCAAAGCATTCTTTTTGGACTGACTTTTTCGTTCCTGGTTTTAGGCCAAAGGTAAATTCTCCTCTGTGTGGAAACTTTGAATAAAACAAATTCAATCATTTTTCGGATTCTGCCTCTCATCAGGGTTTCTGCCCCTTTCCCATTGCTGTGCCAATGCTGCAGCAGCTGGGAGGGCTCTGCCTTAGCTTCTTTTGGAGTGTTTTTCCATGTGTTCACAAAAATATTGCTATAGTCCTTTGCCTTTTATTTCTAATATCACCAAGAATGTTTATGATGCTGCTGATTGATCTCTTGAACAATAAACCACAAAATTGCCTGAAGTTGTGCTGCAGCCAGCCTAAGAAAGTAGCTGAGAC
>VRYO01001726.1:2300913-2324705 GCA_009812075.1 Sialia sialis | reverse complement strand
TTGACCTCAAGGGGTTTAAGTATTGAACTCACTGAGGTTGGGGCTTTGCAGATCCCACCTGCCTCCTTGGTGGGTGAACCTTTGGCTGTGTAACCCCATCCAGCTGAGTTTCGAACTCTTGGCTTTTGTTGGCTCTCCTTCATAGGCTCCAGAGGAAGTGAAGTCATGTGCTGGGCTTCACTGCCCTCTTCTGAATTTGGCCCCAGCTCCTTTCAAAACGGTTTGTTTAGGGTTTATTTTTAGTGTTTAAAAAAAAAAACGATATATATCTATATATGCAGACATTATCTCTATCTGTCCTCTGCAATAACAGTGTAGAACATCATTTTACTTAGCAAAGAAGAAAAAGTGGAGCCGAGGACTTTGAAGTTGCTAGAGCGCTTGGATGAGGCAATGTGAACAGGTCAAGAAAAGCAAGAAAAGAGGAGCTAAAGCACATTTCTACTGTTACTTGAAGTGAATTTTCAATTTCATTTGGTCTGGCTGGTGGAAAGACATCCACTCTTGAGGTTGCTTGATTTTAGAGATTTCAGAGCTCTTTTTATTTGAGTGACTTCATACCTTGGTGCTGTCATTCTGTTACATGGACCCGCCCCTGCTCACTTCTGGTTTCGTGCACTTGGATTTTTCTAATCAGGTAAGAATAGTGGATGCAGAATGGATCAGTTTGGGATCTTTGATAGTCTTAAGTGTGTATGAAGCTGAATCTAAATAGCCAATTACTTGCTGTGACTTATTTAATTTCACTCAGTTTTTTTCCCTGATGGTTTATAAAGTATTCATACCATGCTTTCCCTAATTGACTTAAGTTAGCTCTTCCTTTTCCAAAAGGAAATATGCCAAACGAAAAGGTTTCAAATGAAAATTGTGGTCACATTGTCATTTTTTTAGTCACCTTGACTACAATATTTAGTAGTGGAAAAAACTGCTGATAAATTTATATTGTAAAGTGCTATCAGACATTTAAGGAAGACAAAAGTGAAACGGAGCTGTCAGGAGACAAATCTGGCCACTACAGCAGTTGTATCTCTTGCAAGTCTCAGCTGTCATCTGGGTTTCCATTCATTGAATAGCAGATAAGGAATAATCTTTTCTTAATGTAATAATGCAGGCATTTGTATTTTTTTGAGAATTAAGACTCGTGTTCTGAAGAAACAGATTCCTTATTTAAATTTGGCTGGATATTCTTAAGCTTTAAATTAAGAAAAAAGGAGAGCCTTTTAATCTAAAGTAATGAATGTTGAGTTTCTACTTGAATGCAGAGAGAGAAATTTACTGTTGCTTTTACTTTGTTTAGTTTAAGTTTGTTTTTTTTTTTTTAAGTGCTTGTGTGTTGAAGGCTGTAATTGGCTCTGAAGAAGGCCTTTTACTTGTGTTTCCCAGTCATGGATGTCTGCACTTATCTCATTCTTGGCATCCTCCCATTTCAAAGTAAGACGTGGCAGTAAAGAATTCTGAGGCAGTGCCAAAGAGCAGATTGTTGTAGGGGAAAAAAAATGTTCCTTATATGTTATGCTGAACTCTTAAGCTTTTAAGGAATTGAATTTACCCATTTTCCCTATAGCATAACAGGATAGGTTAGTTGCCACCCAAATAACAAGTTGCTTAGGGGTGCCTTTGTGTACACCTCATTTATTTAGGTGAGGAATGACTTTGGTCTGTGTCCCTTTACCTGTTCCACTCCCGGAATGTGGCTGGGCTGAGCTGCAGCAGTGGCTGCAGGAGACAGGAGGTGTCTGGCATCACCCTGGTGTGCTCTGCTCTGCTCAGCCTCCCAGGCAGCTGCTGGGGTGAGGAAGGTGGTCATGATGTAAGAAACCCCGTGCAAGTCAGATTTGATTTGTTTTTATTAATCTGATTTTTTTTTGTAGGGTTTTTGCAAGTGATTTTTATGAGGTGGAAGTGAAAATTAATGAGGGTTAACAAAGGAGGAAAAGCTGCTGATTTTAAACATGTGGTAAGTGTAGATCAGCCTTCCTTATAGCAGGGTTTTGCAGAAAATAAATCCTCTGCTAGTTTCCTGTGGGATGGATTAAGGCATTAATTAATGATTTTGGATATAACTCTATGCCAGGGTAGATCATGTACCTGAGAATATGGAGTGTGATTACAGAAAGGGAGGAACTTCTCACATTAAACCTCCCATGTGTTGATTCATAAATCCACGTGTATTAATCTGCGGGAATCTACTTTGGAAATGGAAAAGGGATCACACCATATTTTGGTGCAGTGTTGAATTGGGGTTGGGGCAGGAGAAAGTGGTGGAACATCTGTGGCTGGAAGAGGTGATTGCTTTGCTTCAGTGTCACGGGGACATCAGCAGTGCTGGGAGAAATGGTGCGAGAGAGCAAACTGGGACTGTCTACAAAGAATTGAAACAGGAGATGAAGGAGATCAGTATTTTTAATTATGCTTCATCTGAGGCACATGTTCATTGTCTCAAGGCAGATTTTGAGATTTTGTCCGTATTTGAACTGGAACAAGACAGCAGTTTTTCTCCAGTTTTGCATCTGACTTGCATCCAAAGTAGATTTGGATGGGTGCCCCACCTGAATTGTTAAGGACTTGGAAGAAATCTTTTAGTCTTGGCCTATTTCTGGTTAAAATACATTCTTCTGCAATGGAACAAAAGTATATTTTTAAATAAATGAAACAGACAGGAGGTGGATATAATCTCAAGATACGAGGTTAAGCTTTCAAACATCTTTTAAACTGATCTCTTTTTGATAGGCAGATTACTAAGACTTGACTGTTGGGCAGGTTTATTTAAACTCTCAGTAGTGTGTGGTTTTGAGAAAACTGCACCATCAAAGCAGGGAAATGTGAGTTTGGACACAGCATTTGCCATATTTACTTGAAAAATCTCACAGTGCACCCGCTACACAAAACGCTTCTCCTGCTGATTATGTGTTTCCTGCTCTATTAATTAGGATGTCACTGCTCTTCCATATCTCATTTCTTACAGTAATTTCTTAATGAGTCATTTGAAGTTTTTTGGGCATGGGAAATCTGGTGAACTGGCTAACGTTTTCCTCTGATATCTGTTTTGATATCAATTATGCTTCAGCTTCCAATTAAGCAGGTCAGGGTGCATTAGCAAGTCTCCAGTTCATGGCAAAATACTGCATAGAGAGATGGCATAAGACTAAATTCAAGATTATCCAAAGTAATTGGGACAGAAAATTACTTAGTTTGCCATGCTGGAATTAGTCTGACTTATTGTTGAAATGCTGCCCGCCTTAGTTCAGTTCTCTCTGTAGTTCCAGGCAGAAGAAAGCCATTTGCAGCAGACTGTAATCTTTAACAAGATTGTATTATGCAACTAAGTAAACCAGGGTGAGGAAAGACTGGAGCTGAACTCCCTGAAAAAGTATGGACCGAAAATGCAAAAGAGATGCACTTGCAATTAAAAGGCAAAATTTACACAAGATCTGTTGGACAATAGGCTCTGATATTAAAGAATAGTGACTGAGAATATAGTTTGGGAGAAGAAAAATAGATAAGTCCTATACCACTGAGTTATTCATGTCCATGTTTTGTACCTTCTTTTCTAAATATCTCTAATAGCATCACAGGCAATGTTCATCCTTCTCATATTGATTTACAGGACAAGTGAAAATAATATCTGCTAGGCTTTATTAGAATATTTTAATTTGGCCAGGCTGTGTAGGATGTGCTTGGAATGTAGCAATTTGTACACTAAGGAAAATGATATTTTTTTCAAATTAAGCAATAAAATTTGGCAGCATTTCTTAACACAAAATGTATGTTGAGTTGTATCTAGAACGAAAACATGACTTTTAATTTGAAAAAATTGCTTTGCACTTATCAGAGATTCTTCATACATCTGGTCATGATAAGAAATTATAAAGGAAAAAAGTCTGAAAAGCAGTGTATACCTTATACTGCAAAGTTCCAGAGTCTCCACTGTTTGGGTTTTTTTACTTATTTTTTGTGATGACTAGAATTCTGCAGGATTGATGAAGTGCATTAGTATAACTGTTAATAGTATATATCTTTGGCTCATGTTCTTCCCAAGTGAGAGAGCTCTTCCCCCTCCTCCCATATGAGAATTGAGATTTAAATCTATGTATATGCAAGATTGTTCTATGCAGAGTTCCTGTTCTCTCACTACAGTCAGCTCTTCAGACCTTGACCACTGATGTTGAGTGAGGCATTCCACAGTTGTCCTCAGGCTATGGATTGGATCCAAGAACAAGACATTTTTTAACTGCTTATTAAGAAGTTTCATATGTATTGATATATTTTTTGTGCATTTTTGAAACCTGCCTTTTAAAACCTTATTATGCCCTTGGATATTACTGCATGCTGTTCTACCAGATGTGCATGCACCAATTTCTCCTCTTTAGGATTCTGCCTTCCTGCACATCTGACAAAAAAATCTCTGGACCACAGCTGTCATTTAGCACTTTGAAATCGAGCTGTCTTTCATTACAATTGGTATTTCTGACCTTCAAGACTGAAATTCCGAATGTGCCCCCTTGTTGGCATTGGGTTTTATGCTGTGCTCTAGGCAGTAATTTGCTGAACCACTCCTGTGCCTTCCAAAAGCCATTTTGTAATTAAAAACTCTTCAACAGAGATAGCTGCAAGGAAAGTAGAGTATACAGAAGACTCCTAAGGCTTTCTGGCTTTTTTTTTCTGTATCAGAGAAAGGTTTTGGAAAAACTTTGATTCCTAAAGGCTTAAACAACAGCAATAAAAAGTGAGATCAAATTTGATGAAAAGCTGATACAACTCATGAGAGCTGAGGTGTTAACTTCCATAAAGGGAGCACTTCTATGGATAGCACAACTTAATGCTGTGTGTAAAGTCCTGGTTACACTACATATGTGTCACAGCTCTGCTGAATTTTCTGAAATGATGCTCCTACTTAGCAGATAGACTCATGCATGGCATTCTGATACCTGTTTTTGCTTGGTGTATCCTTTCTGTGTGAGAGAGGGTGGTGTTATTTTACTCAAGGATGAAATACCTAAGGTGTTCTTAACCCCTTCTTTAATTGTCTTCAAATTAGAAGTGCTGCTTCAGGTGGAATATCAGGGCTGTAGTTCCCTTGGGTTGATAATACCGGCAGCTGCAGTCAATTTGATGGCCAGTCCAGCAATTTAAATGGAATGAAAGGAAGCTGAGTGTTTAAAATTAGACCATTTGAAAGTGTTCAGCTTAAGGATTTGAAGAGCCAAACTTACACACAGAGCTCAGAGTTTTGGTTTTAGTTTAACTACTGGTGTTTGTTTTGTTTTGTTTTCATCATAAGATGCAAGAGGATTTTAAACTGTTTTTACTTTTGTGAAGAGAGGAAAAAGTCACCAGCATGCAGGTAAAAAAGAGAGCAGGGATGTGTACAAGAGTAAAAGTTGTTCTTTTCTTTAGGGATGAGCCCTTCTGAACTTGAAAAGCTTCTTTTCATTTCTTAAGGCAGATCTTTGCTCAGATGGCCATGTTAAATTTCTTGTGCTGATCTAAATCTTCTATATGGTTTCTTTTCCCTGGACTTTTTATGGCCTCTTAACTAAAAGGAGAAATTAAAAAGCATCTACTTGTTTACTCTGGTCCTGTCAGCTGAAATAAATGTCCCAATTTATCCAAGCCCTGCTTACACTAAGAAAGTTCAGTTAGCTGATGGTAAATGGACCTGGGTCATTGTTCATTAGTCTCTGTAGCAGGACAGAGTGTTCTGTGTTCTGCTCTACCTTTTTTCCCCCCTCATGCTTTTATATTTAAATGCTCTTGTTCAGGATGGGTGTTTTTATTCTGTCCCCTGAGGCCCCTTATGAAAATGAGATGATGCATCTTAGCTTATTCTGTTAAGCAAAACTGAATAAAATACAGATCTATGTCTTATGGCAACAGCTGAGTGCCATGGTGGGGAACACAGCTCACACACTCCTTTACATTCTCCTTTGATCTTGATGAAACAGATGAAAACTTCCTTTTGTCTTTAATTACCCTTGCTCTTCCGTAGTTTGGAAGGAGAGCTCAGAAAGGCTTTAAGTGATATTAAAAAGAGCACCATGAGGCACTGCCACATGGAGCGCCTGTGCCAGCAGCAGCAGGAGTCCCAGCTCAGAGACCTGCATGGAGCTCCAGCAGCAGAGCATCTCTGGAGATCACTGCTGGAATTTCTTCTCCTCTCTCCTCTTGGCATATTTTGCTGTTTGGCTCCCAGAGACAAGGTCTACCTCTTCTGTGATGATGATGCTTCCCATTATGTTAAGACTAATTTATGGCCAAGGCTGGGAGTTGTGGTAGCAGGCTTAGACTGTGGGCTTGCTGTCCCAAGCGAATGCATTTATGCCTAGAGCTGTTTTAATATATTCCCTTGCTTCCATTGTGATTACAAATGTCCCATCTCTTTTTTCACTGTCCCCAACCTACATTTTAAGATAAATTCTGCCTGAAACTTCAGAGAAGATGATGAAAGAGGGAGGGATTCTTTTCTCTCCAGTTATCCATTTGTTTCTTGGCTTTGTGTGAAGTATTTCTTCTTTCTTGCTTTCCTGTTGTACTGAAATTTGCAGGCAGTTTCTCATCCTGGTCCTCCTTTGATCCTCCTCCAAAATAAAAAAATAATAACCACCCTCCCCCTCAAAGACATGCTTTTAAAAATGATTGTTTGTAATCCAGTTGTAAGAACTTAATCTATTAGTAAGATTCATTAACTGAGGTTTTGCAATATACTTTATTTATCTATTTTATTGTACCTGTCAAGATTTTAATCGCAAGATATTTTCCTTTGCTCCTGAATTTTGAACTAACTGCTGTCATGGCCAAATCACGTATCCCAATGCTGACATCCACTTTGTCCAGATTACTTGCCCTGCACAGAATGTATTCTCATGTTTGGTGTCATCCTCCAGCGTGACATTGCTCTGTGCAATGGAAGTTTCCTTGTAAACTGCAACAGCTTCTGGATTGTCCAAAGCTTGAGATGAGCCTGGCTTTTATTGGTGAGCAGCTGAAGGATAATTTTTACCACTTTCCTTAAATTGTAACTTCTCTGTGTAGCTCAGCTTACTATGATGGAATTTCAGAGGAATCTACTGGTGTTGAGAAAGGCTTGTGGAAGTTTGGAAATGGTATCTGCAGTAATGGTAAGCTGCAGATATGGATAGATCAATCTTGGATTTGGGGTTTGATTTGTTTTTAGAACTTGAATTACAGTTTCTTGTATATGCCTACCCTTTTCCACTGCAGTAGAATACATCTTCTATTGGTCTCCTTTGAACAAGGTAAATCTGGATAAAGTTAAAATAGTAAGAATGTTGGTCAAATTATATACCTAGTATTTCCAAAAATTATTTCCTTCCCTTTTATGCCTCGTAGGGAATTGATGCAAAGTGCTCTATGAAAAGAGCCTCAATTATTTAAGGACCTCAAAGAACTTTGTGTAAATTAAGGATTTTTAGGAGCATGGAGTGGCAGAGACCTCCTGAGCTGCCGTGTGCCTTCTGCCGCTGGTGCGGGCGCCGTGCACGTGCGAGGTTGTCCCTTTCTCATCTCCATTTCACAAACCAGCAATCTGTGGCAATTACACAGATGGGTCAGTGGCAGAGCTAGGACAAAGCCAGGGTTTTGTCTTGCAGTTACACTACACTGCTCTCTAAACAGAATACTCACCAAGTGTAGAAGTCTCCATAGCAGTTCTGCCAGTTTCTACGGTCACTGTGTGTTACGACTATGAAGATTACAAATAGCCTGGGACAATACCAATAACTTTTTTTACTGTAGATTTCTGAAGCAAATGGAATAATTCTACTGAAATTCATTCTGTCATACATATATTAAACAATTTTATTCTGAAAATGGTCTTTGGGCGTTTTGCAATGGAGGTACTGGAAGGTACCACTCCCGGCCATGCACTGATGGGAACAGGCACTAACTCTGTTGTGATCAGTGAAATTGTTACATTAACACAAGGAGCCTAAGGACCTATTTTATGATCTGGTGTCTGTTTAGAAAGCTGGTTGAGCTAGAGGATAGAGTTCTGTCTCACAGATGTGTAGCCACGAGTCATTATGAGCTCCCTGCTAATTCAGAAACTGCAGAAACCAAATCGTGCTGCTCCCAGTGCTATGTTGGTTTTGCAGCCACTGTGCATTGCAAGAGTCCAAGAGAAAGAGAAGTTTCCCTACATGTAGCTCATTGTTAGGAAAATAGCAAAGAATAAATATCCAAAGGCAAAGGAATCGCTGATGAACATCATGGAAAGTTGCAGATAATGAAAGTGAAAATGCAGTAGTGGTTACTGGTTGCCTTTCCAGCCAAGAGGGTAATTCTTAGTTAGGAGGCTGCTTCAGGGGCTGAGAGTAATTATTAAGTTTAAGTACAAAAGAAGGAGGAGATGAGAATCTTTTGTTCATCAATAGTGCTTTTGGAAAACAGCTGAAAATGGTAATAAATTTTTGCAAAGCACTTAGTAAGCAATTTTTATGATCAACATTTTGCAGCTAGTTTACCAGCTCTTTTAAGACCAATTCAAACTACTTTTAGAGTTCCTGAAGGGTTCTCACCCTAATTTGTGGCTTCAAGTGGATTGCTAACCTCTCAGCACCAACACTTGAGTAGCATGGATCAGGCCACAGAAATTTCCTTAGTCTCCAAAGGTATGAATGTTGACATTGGATCTGATTTTAGGAAGTGTGAAGCACTACAAAATCCCAAAGATGTTAATAGAAAAAATATGGAAAAAAATTCTTTTTCTGCTATATGTGTGTGGAACTGATTGGCAATGGGACTGGGAAGCAAAGGGCAGGATTTTCAGATCTCAGAATAACTTTGAATAAGATGGAAGTGGTACTGAGGAATGAAAATATTTGGTGTAGTCAGCAGGTGGAAAGATATGAGGAGAATTAAAAACTCTGTGGGTTGTCTGCTCTTTTCTTTGTGGAAGAGTTATGCAGCTAATTTTACAGAGTGGTTTGAAAATGTTTTGATTTCATTCATCTGTACTAGGGATGATGTGGGGAAAAGGAGTCAAAATTACTGGCCCTTAAAAAGGCAGGAATAAATGTCTTCTCAATATAAAGATGTTTATTGATATAAAAGTGTTTGTGAAGTGCATGTGTCAGAATCATGATGTGTAGTGTAACTGCTAATGTATGTATAAAAATACTGTAGTGAGCAAGTGGCATTATAAATTCTAGGGCGCATAACAATGAGTTATCCCAGTGACCTAAATAATTTTCTGTCAGAACGTTTTTTCCCTTTTACATTTGCAAATTGTGTGTAGTACATCTTCCATGTGTTTCACTGAGATTTATTCTTAAATCCTCACACTATTTACCCCTTAAGGTTGAAAGCCTGAATTTCAGATAAGCAGCTGTAGAAAAATGCATGTTTCCCTTCCAGACAAGCAAACTACTTCTAACACTCACCTGACTTTACAGGGAAGGATGTGGGAGACGTGAGGCTTTGCCATTTAGGGCTCCATTTCACATATGCACTTAGTGCTAAAAACAGGATGTTTAATATTGTTCTCACTGCTTGCACTTGTTGTGGCTTGGCAGGTGTATTTGATGGAGTCCTTGGAGCTGCAGCCTTGTTACCAAGCATGTGTGAAAAATAACTGATTGCAATTGCAATACAAATGGGGATTGTGAAATAAACTCATTGTGGTATGCTGGAATTATTGGCCTATAATTAAATAGTCTATTAAAATATGCACTTTACGTGGGGTAGCAGGGGTCACAGACAGGGACAAATTTCATGTGCATAAAATATTCCATTACTCGAGCAAAGCATAAAGGATTAAGAACTATTCTTAAACAGTCATTGTTTGGTTGCAAAACAAAGAGAAATATTAAGATTTATCTGCTTTTCTGGCAAGTGTGAAATTCACTAATCCCTTTGAAGAACTCAAAAACCTGCCATATCACTGCCTTGTGAGCACAGTTTATAGATACTACTACTAATAGCAGTTATTTTGCAGAGATTTTGGGCAGAATCTGCTCTAGGAGAGGTCCTACATGTCGAAGTACAAATGCTTATGTGGTTTTATGATTTCTTTGTAACCTTTGATCCAGACAGCTCCTGGGCTGAACACCAAGGCTTCTGCTCTAATTTTCTGGTTTGAATCCTCCTGGGGCTGTGTTGCAGTAAAGCCAATTTAAAGCATTCGAGCTCAATCCTGCTATTCTACCTCCAAGTACAGAATAATATAAAAAAAAAAAAGAGATTTTTTTCAGTTATTAACATTCTCTTTTTGCCTCTTGATGCTGAGCATACCTTTTTGGTTGTACTAAGTTGTTGTTCACAAGTTGTGATTGCATTTTTATTTACTAAAAAAAAAAAAAAGCCGACTGTATGAATACGAATATATAAGTTTAAAGACTAAAATTTTACCCTGTGGGGCTTTGGATAAAGCCAGGAGAGTGAATTTACAGTTGCTAACAATTAAAAAGGCAACAGATTTTAAAAAACTTCAGTAATTGATTTTAGGTCTGGGAGTCTATTAGATTCTTTCTGTACCTTATCCTGCTCCCACTGGGAACTGGAGGAGCAAGCACTCTGGTGGATTCTCAGTTCCTCAAAGTGCTGCTGTAATTTGAATAATCAGTAAGGGCTGTAGAAACTCTTCAGTGGGATCTCCAGTGTCTGCGGTCCCACCATGGCTCTGTGCTCCACCCTACAGACAGAGTCCTTCCTCTGGGAGTTTCTCCTTGAGACAGGGATCGGCCAAACGTCCCAGAGCTCTGCTTTTTCAGGAGCCCATCAATGGACATCAGTGGCACTTCTCAGCCTGCCAGCAAATATTTAGGAAGTGTCAGGATTTTCCCCTGAGTTCTCATTTGTTTGCTGTGGATGGGCAAGGCACACAACATCCCACCATAATATGTGGTTTAAATATTTAATGAGGTAGAGAAAACCATCTGCTTTTGAGCAAGTGTTTCAGTTCCCATTGTGAGCTGGAGGTGAGAATCCAGTCTGTCAGGGTTTTGGTTGCTTTCAGGATCGGGAGTTTGGGGATTTGTGATTCTGATCTGTCCTGTTTTAAGCCTAAGATTTCTCTGTAAAATTTTGAGAAACAGTGGTGTGTTAACCAGCAAAACCTGACTTAAGAGTGGGAAAGTGGAATGGCTTCATGCTTGGATATATCCCATAAAACACCACTGAGTTGGGCTCAGTGTCTAGGATTGTGTGGCTTTGTGAATGCACTGGAAGTGTCTTTTCTCTCTGCAATCATCCATTGGGATCTGCAGTATATTTTGAAGAGGCTAACAATAGCACTAAACCCACCAAACCTGTAAGTGGAAAGGTAATTTCTGCCTGTTTTCCTGGAGATTGTTAGATATATGCACTGGACAATATATTGATGACAATGGCAAAACAAAAATTAATAACCACCCCAGCTTTCACCAAATACTAAAATAAGTATTCTGTGCTTTCCAGAGTCTTTGCTCGTTGGAATTGATTTTCTGCTGGAGCGTGCCTGCTGTGCCGCACTGGAATGAATTCCTGTAGTTTTACAAATTGGCTAGATTAGAAGGTCCAGCTTTACATGACAGGAGTGGTTGTCAGATTCTCCAGATAAATGGTGTACTGCTTGTCTCAGGATTTTGGCTGGTTCTTGAGGCATGAGTGTATGGCATTTGGGGGCTTTTTTCTTCCTTTCTTTTACTTTCAGACTTTCAAGGATCTCAAGTGGCAGCTGGACACTCAGAGGTCTGGCCTGCTTTGGCTGCAGCTTGTGTAGCTACCAAGAGTTCCTGGTGATGAGATGTTGAGACTTAAACCAAAACAGGAACTCATAGGAGTGTCAGTGCTGACTTTTCTGGAAGATGGGTGGGAGAACTCTTTCTCTTGTACCATCAGAAGCACATGCCACAAAGTCTTCATTAAACACTATTCCTGTCCTTATATCCTCTCCTACCCAGTAACCCCATGAAAATGACAGTCATCTTCAGAAGGACTAGACAAACTTAAAAGTGGTAAAATTGTAGAGTAGACTTGCTTTCCAAATACCAATTTCCCCTTGCCATCCCATGGAAACACTTCCATGTGAACTCTGGGCTCTGGGAATGGATGGAGATGGTTTGTAGCCTGTGGCTCCCTTCAGTTCTGGAGCCTGAGCTGCCTGGTCATTGAGAGGGCACTGATGTGTGTTCAAACACTCAAGTTTTACAGTGTGGGGGGAAAAAAGCACCTTTGTTTTTAGAGGAACATCTGGAATACAAAAGCCTGGTGTGAGCATAGGAGCTGGGCAGAGATGTCCTCTGCCAATTCAATGTAGCTACAAAAGGGAGACAACTAAAATAAGCAATGTGGGAGCAACTTAATGTATTCTGTATGAAAAAAAGGGCAAAATAGAAAATAAATAATTTGCCATCTCACAGCTGGAATATTTCCTCCGACAGCTACCTGGAAACTTCTAAGAGGATTTCCCAGTGGTGTTTGGGGATATGTTCAGACATGGTTGGAAAGAAGAGACTTGAATGTAGGGCTGAGGGAAGCACATCAGTGCTCAGAGTTGACCAAGGCCACCAAAAAATTAAAGGGGATGGGTAGGATCTGTTCCCAGAGCTGGGCACAAAATGTAGCTGGTAAGCCTCTACTGATCGTGCCTAGAACAATTGTAGAACAGTTTTATAACGTTCAGTGTTTGAAGCTCTCTATCTTCAAACTCCCCATTTTTCTCATTTGCTGTAAATAAGTTTTGTACATGCCAAGATTGTCAAATAAATGCCTGCTTGTTTCAGCCAAACATGTATTTAGCTGACTTCTAAGCCATTTTGTTCAAATGAGGACACATTCATGGAATGAATCATAGAATGGTTTGGGTTGGAAGGGACCTCAGAGATCATCTAGTTCCAACCCCCTGCCAAGGCAAGGACAATTGCCATTTATATTTATACTTATAAACATTGCCATTTATATTTGCAAATTGAGAAGACAATTGTGACTCTAGTTTAACTCAGTTCATGATTATGTTTTCAGGACAGAGAATAGTCTTCACATTATGTATAAAATGATCTGTATGTTTTCCAGTGTTGTATAAAAGCTGCTAATAATAATTCAAAGAAAAGAAGTTCTGAATGAAGTGTAAACAAACTGTAAGTGAATACCAATTTCCTGGAGCAGCTTTTATCATATTTAGGTTCCCATCTTACGTAAAGACTTAAAATATGCAACCATTTTGTATAGACATAAATACATGGAAGTTGGATACAAACTGCAACATGAATTTCGAGTATGTGAGAATTATTTTGTAACTTACTGTGTTGTATGAAATGCTGAATAAAAAAGATGTTTCACTTGTACTCTGAACTGTGGAAAGCAGCAGAGTGAAGCTCTGAGCTGTTAAATCCAACCTGGAGTCCTTCTGAACTCAATTTAGGTCTGTAGCCCTTGGGTCAAAGGTGATTGCAGCTTGAGTAGACCACATGCAGTTCCTGAGACACCAAGAGCTGAGGGAGAGGCTACAACCCCTCCAAAACACCTGTAACTGCAGCCTCCCTCATGCCAGAAGGACTGATGAGACTGAGCTGAACTTGTGGTGAAATGAATACCCAAGGAACCCGTTCTGAACTTGCACGAGCTGCAGGCGTGGTGTTGGGAAACAGACGGATAATCCGTGGAGAGTAGAGGGAGGTTCAGGCACTAAATCCAATTGCTCAGAAAATGAGATTTGGTGAAAAACACTCAGATTTGTTGTTTAATTTCTCATCATGTTTGGGTTTATATCTGCTGCCTCCCCTGAGCTTTTAAGATTGTGTTAAAGTTCAAACATTTCTTTGCAAGCACAACAGCCTGAGCTGTTCTGTTTTAAATGCAGGGAGAGAATCGCAGGGAGGTGTGCTCCTGCCAGAGCAGGCTTTAAAAGAAACCCCTGCTGGTATCATAACAACAGTGATAAAATTGTGAAATGAGTTCTTTCCTCTAAGAATGAATTGCTTGAACTTTACAGTGGTAGAAAACAGACTTCACTGGGATAGCAGAAGCTGTGGTTGTGTAAGGATAAACCACTAATTTTGCTGTCTGTCAATTTTCATCAACAATAGTGTTCTGTCACCTTGAATTATAACTTGCAAATCTTATATTCAGATTGAAGCTTAACCTTGAATTGAGACTAAACCTTTAGATGGGACCTCCGTGACCAGTTTGCGGGAGGTATGATGTGTAATACCAAAATAGTATCAAACAAAGCTGTGGAATATGGTACTATTGCAGAACTGAGGATGTAGAGAAGAACAGCCAGTGAATTGCAATGGTAATATGCAGCATTTCCACAAAACTCTACTTCATCTCTCTGGAAGACCAGACGGTTTGTATGGCAAAGTGGGAGCCAAACAAAACTGTTCTTGGGCCTTGAGAGTGGAACAGGGACTGTGATGGACCTGTCTCCAAGTGCAGTTTAAAGAGTGTTGGAAAGGACAGAACAGTTCCAGGGGAGGGGAGATGGAAAGTGATACTGACATCAAGATCTATGAAATCATCAGTGATCAGGAGAAGGTCCTATCTCCCTTCCTATGTAACAACTAAGAGACATCAAATAAAACTTAGAGAAAGCAGTTTCAGACAAGCACAAGGAAGCAAGCTTAGCACAATAAAGCCATGGAACTATTTGCTGAGTGATCCTGTGGATGGTAAAGTGCTTCAAGAGTTCAAAAAATCATCAGAGATTCACAGAAGGAAAATTGATTAAGGGCTGGGGAGTATCCATTTACCAGCACTGCTGCGGGAAGTCCCATTTTGCTGGAAGTAGGAGTGTATTCTGGAGAACATCACTGCTTGCTTGCAAGTTTGCAGGAGGTATGATGTTTAATATCACTTAGTCTTACATAATTTTTTAGGAGGGAGTTAAGGGACATCTTTGGAAACAGGATATTGAACTTTTATTTGGAAGTCTCAAAGTACTGAGAATATTTGTTCTTATTGCAACTGGGGACCCTTGGGGCTTCACAGGCAATCAGCAGGCTCACAAACACTGCTGTCATGTTTTTCTCTATCATCCTCTATTTACACAGAAAAAGTCTGTGTCTGTCTTGGCCCAGTGAGGACAGACATTTTCTCTTATGAATCATATATTATGGAAAAACCCTCCATATTTCTCCACAATCCCATCAGCACATCTCATTATTGCAGTTAGGAGTGGCTTGGAGCTTTGCTGTTAATGCAGTTCTCACAGCTTTCCTATATAATATTCTCCAAATATCTCATCACTCTCCATGTAATAAAATCTCCATTTCTTATTATGATACTTCTCCTATCTTCTGTTAGTTGGCATCAAAGCTTTTCAGACACTGGAGAAAATGTTTTCTTTTTCTAACTCACCATTTACTTTAGCAGTATGGGGTTTGTGTTCGTTGTGATATTTTTAAGATATTTTCTTGGCATAATGACTGATTTGCAAGAAGTTGAGAAGATTCAAAAAAGCCCAAGATGGGAAATTAAATTTGATTTAATTTCTTGGCAATGTGAAAATTTATTTCCCCAGGCTTTACCACTTAACAGGGCAAAATTTCAGCCTATTTTGAACATTTTTGGATCTTCCAGTGGCTGCAAATCTATTTCTCACGATCCATGTTATTGGGACAGGGCGAGAAGCGACCATGTAGGCTGCTCCATCCCAAGCTTTTATTGCTGCTCTGACTAATGGGTGTTCAGGGACCCTTTGCTAATGGGATGTTTTGCTTATTCATAAAATCTCATCAATGCCAATTTCTGAAGGAATGTCTTGCTCTACGTGCAGCGTTGAACCCAGAGGCAAGAATTTGGCAGGCCTCATAATAAGTCTGAGTGTTGAGAATTGTTATGTCTTCCTCACCAATATGTCTAAATAATGGTTCATAATTAACTCTGGCAATCGCTCTTGTCCAAGCAAAATTCATCATTTTGTAATTCCCTGGGGCTTCTGCCAGCTTTCCCGTGAGGAGTGTTTGGACTGTGTGTGAAGAGGTTGCAAGGGCAGCTGAAACAGGCAGCAGATGATTCTTCCAATTAGTGTGGAGCGAGTGTGATGCCCATCCTTGCTGGGAGCGTGTCTTTCCCACCCTGGCAGAGGGGCAATCATCAGTCCCTCTTTGTACTGGATAGCTCTTGGCCTCAGTGGAAAACGAAGCCATCAGGCTTTTCAGAGTTTACTTGTTTATTGGGGCTTGAAAATGCAGTGGAGGGGGATTTGAATACTTCCCTTGAGGAAGACAGATGCCATTTGAATTTGCTTACCATCTTTCTTACCATCTTGTGGTCACACTGTAGACTATTTGAGATTTGTAGAGGACTTTTATTCTAACCCTTATGCTGGGAATGAAATGGGTAAGATCACTCATGATTCTGCAGGAGAAATACCAGGACATTGGCCTCAGACTGAGAACATAGTGTGTGTTTCTTTGGATGGCTCACAATAGCCATGTATGTCCATCTGGTCTGCATTTTTACCAGGCTTGCTCTGGCAAAACAAACTTACCACATGTCTTTAGAAGGATCAACTGAAAAAAAGATCTTAGAGTTTCTATCTCCATTCCCAGATATCACCATTACAAGAAAATGCAGGACTCAAGTGCTGACTTGGGATGGAAAATCCCATGCGCACTTGGGCCATATGCAAAGGATTTGTGAGTCACATGGAATTTACACGTTATTTGCTGAACTCAAAGCTTGGAAAAGACTAATCTTTTATTAATTTATGTAAACAGGAAGCTGTGTTTGGCCATTTAGATGTTCTTAAGCTGCATGCTTTACCCTTTTAAAATGTTAGATTTCCCAAGAGAATTGCAATGTCCTGTCAGCATGCCAGTCCTGCTTTGTATTTCATACCTGCACACTGACTGTGCCTGCATGCCTAATTCCCCTGCCTAGGTTTGCATTATTTTATCTTCCAATTGGAAAACTATGTACATCTGTAAAAACAGAGTATAATATATGGCAGTGATCTGCTATTGTATTCATTTGAATTAATGTCCCTTAAAGTGCAAAGGCTGCAGAATTCATGCATTGTGGGACGGCAGAGCTCTGTGCATTTAAAGACAACAAATCCTATTTTTATAAAGGCAAATTTATGACTCGTTCCAGGTTCATATAATTTTGGTGGTGTGGAGAGGAAAAGTGGTGGCAAAAACTGAGATTATCAGTCTGAATTCACAAACTGTACAATCTTGTTTTTGTTGCCTCTCCACCAACAGGAATTCTCCATGTTCACATTCTTGATTCTTCTCTTCTTCCTTGAGGAAACACAGCTGTGGAGCAGGACCCATGATTGTATTGCACTTCTGAGGAGGGCAGGGAAAATTGGGTTGCACTGGATGTAAATGGGATTGCATTGTTTCTGCCTGGCAGCAATAAGTGTTTTATCATATCACTTACCATCTGTTTTCCCATTAATGAGGTTTTTCAGCCTTGAAAATGGTGAAAGACAAAGGTCCCAGCCACATGAAGATTAATAGCAGGTGTAAAGTGATCACACTCTGAAGCTGTGAGTGCTTGCTCTTTTCTCCCTGAAATATGATGACTTATTTGTTTGTTGTAATAGCCTTAAGATTTCTTTAATAATGCTTGAGGATGGTTTATTTGAAGAACACAAAAATTTGGTTGAAACTGTGAAATTACTGGAACTTTGCTAGAGCATCTCAAGCTTCTGCCAGAATGGTCTTGTCTGGCAGTGAAGTGAGTGTAGTTGCTGAATGTTCGTCTGGGTAGGATTATGTTATGACAAACAAATTCCTCTTTGAGATGAGCATAATCCCCAGAATTTAGTGAGCTTTAATTTATGTGCATCAACTTTGTGGAATTAGTTGATTCATTTGCTTCTGCTTTTTCTGTTCATCTTTCTGGCTGTGGAGTGTGATGCCTCTTTATCTAGTAGGAAGCCTGCAAAGCTAGGATTTCTTTCCAAACTGCTTCAAACATCTTAAATATGTCCCAAACGCAGATCTCATCATCTACATTTTCCCCTTTCATATATTTTGAGATCTGCTTTCCTGGTTGGTGCCCACAATCCTGTATTTAGATCAGTTGCAGCAACATCTACACGGTGGAATGTCCTCTTTCTAAACAATGTGGTCCACAAAACATGCTGGCACAGATGTGTCTGATGGCTGAGAATGGGGTCCCCTCAGTCCCTCACCTCTCTCCTCCTTGATCACAAGTGAGAGGCTCCTCTGGGTTCAGACCTTCCCCGCCTGCTCCTTCAGGTAGTGCAAAGCTCATTGCCAGAGAGGACATCAGAACCTTGTCTCTGTTCTGTGAAGCTCCCCACAGAAACTCATTTTCTAATAATGATGTAAGTCCACTGTTACTTAGAGATGGTCTTTCCCTTTATCTCTACACAAACAAAAATAACCCACAGAGTGTGTTATTGCTGAGAGTAGGTGTGTGTTAGAGAGGGAACAGTGACAGTGGAGAATATTGACCTCAAATGGTGAGTTACAGGGCTGATACAGGCTATGAGCAGAAGGATGTGATACAATATGGGACCCAGTATGTGGTTTCCATTTACATGGTAATTTTATTATTTTTAAATCTGTTTTTGCCCCCTTCTTTTGCTTTCTATCGCTCACTTTTAAAGTTCTTGGAAGAAAGGACGAACCATTTTCTTTGGAGCCAACAGCAACACTATGGAGTTTTTCTTTTGGTTTTGGCAGTCTGCTAGCACTTTGGATTTTGATTTCCTTTACCTACTAGATATGTTTAAATATGTAGATATTAAAATAGCACAAAATGTATTTTGTCTGTTTCTGTTCATCTTTAAAACAATGTGCAGCTGTTGAATTGCACATGAGTGTTCCCTTGATGTGGGTGATGCTTGATGGATATATTGCTGTGCCAGACCATGATCTCTGAGAACAGTGAGATGGGCTTGGTTCTCTCTCCTTTTAAGACATAAGATTCATAAGAAATAATTCCAGGTATATATATGGTGAGAAGAAAACTTTGAATTATGTTCTTGGCATAATCAGTTTTCATCACCTTATATTTCCTGTGATATAAATTTCTCATTTCTAAAAATTAACTGGTGGCAGCTGTGTAAAAAACCACTTGTGACATTTCAGTTGAAGCCCTGTTCTCCTCCTCATCACTCCATCCTTTTCTGTTGGACCTTTATGCCATTTACTGCAGGTTCTTTTTCTCCCATTCCGCCTTTGCCATATCTTTCTTCCCTTTGGAGTTTTAAGCTATGGGTCATCCCATTCCATCTTCATTGCTGCTCACAGCAAATAGAGGATTTATCTTAAGTGCTTTTCATCTGTAGGTCATCTGTCATTCCAAGCAAAATGTTTTCTGGGGTTTTAGGTGAGTACAGAGTAGACACGAGAGGTCACTGTCCAGCATTTGGAGTTATCAGACTACTCCTCCAGCATGTTAGTCATGTTTCTTGGATGCAAAGAGGAGGCTGTGGCTGCATAGGGTCAGGGTGGTGATGTAGTAGAGGGAACACAGCTGTAGATCCATTAGGGGTAGTTGGAAGTTTTCAGTCTTTTTTCCTGCTGAAAAGAACACTTACCCTCACCTTCCCAAGCCCTAAATTTGCTCAGAAGTATCTATGTAAGATTTAGATTTTCCCTCAAAGATGAGAAGCAGCAACTTCATTGGGACTTGTAGAGAGCTCAAACATTGCAAATTAGAGCAGAGGATTTGAGAACAGAGCTAGTTTATTTAATGCTGACATATTTCTCAGAACGGGAATGGGGACACCCTTTATAGCTTTTCAAAGAGCGACCCTGCCTCTGCTCTCCTGTTTCTCCATCCTCTGTGCACCAAGCCCAGCAATGCCAAAAAACCCTCCTCAGTGAGCACAGGCTTCCCCCTGTGTCACAGTAACCTGGAGCGACAGAATTTGCTCTGAGGTGCATCACTCCCTGTCCTGGCTGCTCTTGTTCGTTGTCCTGTAATGCAGAATTGTGTTTCTTTCCCTGCTTTTGCATACTTCCAGGCTTTCTTGAGCTGCCAACAAACCATTGACAATCTGGGTAAGACTCTGGGAAAGAATGTAAATATTGGATTTGCATCGTGAATCTTCTTCTTTCAGTGCTGCCTGGCACTGGGGGTTCCTGTGTGCCCAGAGCAGGATGTGCTCAGCCCCAGCAGAGCTGGGACCTCTCTGCTGACACATCCTGTCCTCTGCTGTGGGGCTGCACTTTGCTCTCAGGGCTGGGACTACAGCAGTGCTCTGTAGTGTGCTGGTTTGCAATTCCTTAACATATGCTGGTTAAAATGATACATCAGGTTTCGGGAAAACAGCCCTGTTAGTGTACATGAGAGATAACACAGCAGATGACTGTAATGAGAGAGATCTGAGACTTCTTTTTTCACGTAATAGCAAACCAAATGGAGAAACCTTGCAGCAATGACTGCCAGATTATCCTCTGAGGACCACATCCTGGCTATTTGGCTGATGATAAAACTGCATATTTTTGTGTTTACTAATATGGGAGAAGTGAACTCTCCATGGTGAGTAATGCAGACAGCAGCAGCTCCAGTTCTCCTCATTCATCACTGCACTGTGTTGCCCAACAAAGGTCAATGAGTGGGTTTCTTTTGCGTGCCTCTGTTGTAGGATTTAAGGTCATTAGTCACTAGAGTGTCTGTGATTGTGTCCTGGCAGTGTGGACCAAGACAGCTGCTGTTTCAGGAGCCTGTTCCCCTCTCCTGCTCTTGGACAGACCCAAGTGATGATTTAGTGCAAGGGGAAGGTTGGATGTGGAAAGTTTACTCTTAGCCAGTGACTCACCTGACCGTAAGCATGTTCTTTCACATGGCAAGGGAACAGTCTGTTTAGAGCTTCATCCTGAGATTCATGACATCCAACCACTATTAGAGAGGAAACATCTTCTAAGTCTGCCTGTGGTTGTCTGGGAAGTAGGTCAGTAGGTCATGGCCTAGATATCTTTAGTTTCTTTTTAAGGATAGCACTTGTATTCCAGGTGTTGAAGTGTCCTTTAAACTGCAGGTAAAAGAAGACATTCTGCATTTGTGTAAAACAGGAAATTCAGATGCAGAACAGTTGGTTGTAATGACCAATCTCTGTGTGCTTTCCTTCAGGGTTTAGTTAAGTTTATTTTAATGAATATGGTATTGAGCTTTTCACAGTAGGGTTTAGTGAGCAGATTGGAAAGTCTGAAAAAGATATTAGAACTGGGTGAATAATTCATAAAGAGTAATTTATTTTATGAATGTCACCTCTTTCTATTTTGAATTGCCTGGGAATAAAGCATGGCTTACTTGAATTTAGTTGTTAATTAAAATTATACTCTGAATAATTTCTGTCAGTAATCCTTACTTTGTAACTCATTTAGCAAGAGTTTTGTTGTGAGTGCTTGATGCTTAGAAGCTCATGTGTTACACTGGACACAGAAATTACAGGATTTAATTTTCTATTTCTTAATTAGGTTATCATAACTTGCTAAGTTTCGCTGCATTGAAAGAACTGACTAAAATTCCAGAGTATTCTAATTCATAAGTTTATGGGAATATTGTAATATTTCCCAGAAAGTCACGTTTCAGCTAGCTATTCTTCCAAAAATTATTTAATTATAAGAAGATGAAGCAATTGCATTATTAAAAATGGACTGTCACCTTTGTTTCTGTCTTCTACTTACTTTGAAACTGAGCTTCTGATTTGGGGAGTAACCAATGCAGAGGCTGTCTCTATCATGGCAATATTGTCAGATTATAGTGTTGACTTTTTTAGAGCTAACCTTGAAGAATAAAGAAGAAGAAACTCTGACTGTTTTTGTGTTATTCTGTTCCTAATAATGGGTCAGAACAAGTCCATGTCAGGCTCAGAGAGTAAGAGAGTATAAAATTGTCTGTAATTAGATTGGTTTGTGGGTTTTTTTTTGGTTGGATTTTTTTTGTTTTGTTTTTGTTTTTTAAATTAGTATTATTTTTTTTATTATTATTTTTATTTGTTTTAAGAGCATGGGCTTAGTTACACAGTAGCAAGAATTAGTTCCCTTCAACCATCTTCCCCATAATTTTTACAAATCTTGTAGCTAATGAAAACTATGTATCTTTACACTTTTTCTAAACTGGGAGCTAATGTAACACTGATGTGCAGAAACTACTCCAATCTTTCTTGTGCCCATTATGGCAGGCTTTATTAATGCACCAGATTCCTATACACAAAATTAAAGGCATTAGACATGTACACTGCTTCTTATTTGACAAGGTGCTGTGCATTCCCTGTGCCAGGTTTGCAGTGGCTCAAGGCTGCACTTTCTTACACTGTGCTGGGCTGGGAAATGAAGCGGACCTTCTCAAACACCCTGTTTTCCTGCCTCTCTTTCTAGTCTGTCTTGGTGATTGAGTTGCCACTATAACTGCAATTTAAAATCCTGTAAGAACTTGAAGAAATGTGTGTACAGTAATTTCATATGTATAAGGAGCACCCTTTTGACTGAAATTGTGATCAGAACCTGGAAGTGCGCCTTATACACCAGTGCGCCTTATATATGGACAAAGTTCGGAAATTTGCCAACCCAGAAGTGCGAGCCACGAGCGCCAGGGGCTGAGCCACGTGCTCAGGGCCAGGCAGTGCTGGGGTCCAGTGGGGCCAGGGGCCGGGCGGCGCGGGGGGACGGCAGGGCTGGGGGCCGGGGGCGGGAGGGAGTGCCGGGGCCCGCGTCACGGGGAGGGCGCCTGGGGCTGCGTTTAAAGGCTGCACCGATCCATGAAAAATGTTGGCAAATTGAGCACCTGCCAGTAAACCCCGTGATCCGTTACTAATTCCTTTGTTGTGTGCAGATCCTTGCTGCAAAAAAAAGTGCACCTTATACACCAGTGCGCCTTCTATATGGACAAAGTACAGAAAATTGCAGACAACCCGAAGTGCGCCTTATACTCCGGTGTGCCTTATATGCGTGGAATTACTGTAATTTTTCCCAACTGTCTGTTGCTGGAGGAGTCATGAAAGTGCAACTTCAGGAAAGCACAGGCTGGCAGCCCATGCTCCTGGAGTCAGCTTCTCCCCTGGTAGTGCCAGGTAGACACTTCTTGAAATAGCATTGCCCACAGGGATCCTTTGTCGCATTTGAATTGGTAACTGGCAATCTTTTGTAACTTGTGTTGCTTTTTCATCATTTCTTGCATGGTTTTATGCCCTCAGCCTGACATGTGCCTCCCATATGGAGTCAGCCCCTGGGGCTGTGTGCTTTGGATCCTGTGTTTTACGACTGAACTCGATGATCTTAAAGGTATTTTCCAACCTAGATGGTTCTGTGATTTCATGTGCAAACAGCAGCACTGCACTTGGCTTGGGCACACCCAAGCTCTCCACCTGCTGTGTATTGGCAGATCGTAATTCTTCCTGATTACCTTGTGTTTACCCCACTCTTGGTTTGTTTTTTGTATCTAATCCTTGAGTGCAGGGCTGTAGTTTGATCATCAGCAATTTGTGAGTTGAATATTTACACAATGCCTCCTTACTCCTGAGTGAATTCAGCTGAAATAAATGGTAATACTGCATGTTCAATATTTGTTCTCCCTTTTCCACAGAGTCAGAGCAATATAATAGGATCTATTTAGCTTTTGTTCAGTTGCTTTGCAGAATTCTTCCTTCTTTTTCTCCGATTCTGTAGGTGTCTACTATTTCTCTTAGCTGGAGATTGTACTGTGTAGGTTTTCACAGAGTAAACATATACTGAAATCTGTACAGAAGATTCTTGGTTAATAATAGATGAGATGAACATAACCTGTTTAGATTTGACATTATACATCCCTAAAAGGAATGTAGGGGAGGCACAATGTGCTGTTTGAAATGCACACAAAGATAAATGCCCAAATATTTATATACAGTAATTTCACGATTATAAGCCGCACCTGAATATAAG
>VRYO01001726.1:2182172-2280586 GCA_009812075.1 Sialia sialis | reverse complement strand
TATAATTGTGAAATTACTGTACTAAATATGTGATAGACAGTGATGGAAATAACAAGATTTAAACATAAACACCCATTCTGTGTAGTGTTTTCTGTCTCTCTGATAACTGCTTGGTTATTGCACCTTTTTTTCTGAATAAATAAGGGATGCAAATCTGCTAAGTGGATGTTTTGACAGCTGATGTTAACACTGAAATTAACTGGGTCATTTGAGTGGAAACAACAAAATAGCTACATTTTTGTTCCAAATTTGTGTACCAAACTGCAGAGTTATTTGTCTAGTATTATCTTATTTCAGTGTAATGAGGTTTCAAGTATAGGAAGGAAGAAACAGGGAGCCACAGGGATGAGGCAGTGAAATTAAGACCACATGAACAATATCAATTTCTCAGTGTTCAGGTTGGAACAAGGATTAAAAAGAAAGCAAGCAATAGCATTCAAGCATCTTTTTTTCCCTTCACTTTGGAAATGACCTGTGAATTTTGTGACTGACACAGTGCTTTGCTGAGTTCTTCTTGTTGCCTTTGTACTCACTGTGGAGGAGATCTGGGTAATGCAGGAGTCTGAGTGCCACAATCCCAGAAGTATTGCATGCTAGGTATGGGGGAAGTTGCTCTATTAGTGAATGTTTATAAAATTATTGCATGTTGGAAAACACCAGCCACTGACTGTGTTTCCTCTTAAACAAAAGAGACTTGATGTTGCTCACACCTTATGGCAGTGTTTTTGGTTTTGGATGGTAAATATTCCTCAGGAGTAGGAGTCTGGTACACAGAAAAGCACAAACTGTAAATCAGCTCCAGTTACTGGCACCTGGTACCTGCTCGAGGAGGCTCTGACAGCAGAGGCTGAGATGCAGCCTGTACCTGGCAGCAAAGCCACACGCCGTGTCTGATGCCACCAGACTTGGTGTCTGTCACCTCACCTGTGCCAGGGCTGGAGTTTGTAAACTGTGGTAAAAAGGCACAAAGTAATCACAGCCACCAGCCAGCACTGTGGGATTGAAAAGCAAAAGGGAGGCTGAACTCGTGCAGCCTGGGCTGGGAAATTGCAGTGACCTTGTCTGGTGCAGCAGCTGCTGGGGACAGCTAGGAATAGTTGTGATATTTCGAATTTTTTAACTAAGGAAAAAATGCTAAGGGTAGTAATCTTCTACCCTATCATGTTTTGTTTTGTGAACTTGATTAAAGATTAATTTTTACTTTGGAAAAAAAACCCAAAACCCACTGTTACCAAAAATCAGTAAAATTAAAAACTGTACCATAAAGGGGATTTTTTCCCATGAAATTGTCTTTGCCTTTAACAAAAAAAGTGAATAACCACTCAAAAATGGTTTGTTCTCTACTTTTTATTAAACCTGGCTTCCCACTTCTGATTGCTCTAGGCAAAAGGCATGGACAGGATGTGCTTTCAGAAATTGTAATTTTATTTCCCACTTGGTCTTTTTCCAGAATGCATTGAGTTTTGGTTAACAAACTCCAAAATATTTAGTGATTGGGCATTGATAAGCACATTTTGCTGTGTGTTTTCATAATGCCCTAAACGGATTGATGGGCTGAGTTAGGAAATACTTAGTAGGGCACTTTCAGCATGCTGTATCTATTAAAAAAAAAAAAAAAGAGGTTAACCAAGAGCACTCACCCTCTTTCCAACATCCCTGGAGACAACTGCGTTGTTGCCAAATCCCATAAATTTACATGTGATGAATTGTTACAGTTGGACTATTTTTAAAGGTCCAGCCTCCAGGAATCTTATGAATATGTGATGATTTTTTTTCCCTAGGTGAGCTTCTGGTTCTTATAACTGTTGATAAAAATTTGTAGTTTCTGGCTGTGTAAATATTTTAAGGTGATGTGTGACAAACAAAATTTATGTGTTCCATAATTTTTAAAACAGCATCTTTTAAAATCCCATGATATGTTAATTTAATCCCATGATTTGGGAGGGGATTGTGAGTCATGATTTTTGAATGTTTTGGTTTGGATAGATAGATAAAAATTCCTTATAAATATTCCTATCTTTGGCACTCTTTTCACGAGAAATAGGACAAGCTGTTCTCTCTTCAGCGGAACAGGAGGTGAAGGAATTGAAAAATTGAAAACTGTGAACTTGGAGTTGAGAGGGTCAGTCACCATTTCAAGCTCTTGGGTCTGCAGAGGGCAGTGGCCACACTGGACCTCAAAAGCCACAAGGTCTTTGGGATTCACTGCTAAATGCACTGCTAAATTTTGGAGGGTGGTTTGTTGAAGAACTCAATGCCCCAAGTCAATGTGCATCCCCCATGGGGCGAGAGCTCCAACACGGGGCTGCAGGGCAGGGGGACAAAGGTCCCTGAGACTGGGGCCAGCTGGACTCCCCAAAAGACTAAAAAGCCAGGACTAATAGAAGATCCATTGACTGCTTGGGAGTGCAGATTAAAAAAAAAAACCTAAAAAAAATATTTTCATTTTCTACACCATGGAAATAAATTCTAAGTTATGTCCACACACATGGTGAGATGGACCTGACAGCAGGGACTCTTCTAGCATTTTCCATGCACCATTATCTATTTTTTATATTATAATAAGAAAAATTGAGATTCCATCTAAAAGTTGTAAACAAACAAACCCCACAACCTCCTAAGCCCTGCAGAGATCAAGGTGTGCATCCTGTGTTGTGAAGGCTTTGCTGACGTGCTGGGTTTTGAACAGTGGAATGTGCTGGGGGAGATCTGCCCTGCCCCGATTTCAGACTGTGCCAGATTTGATTCTGCATTTACGTAAAACCTTATCAGAAGATTGGGAAATGTAACTACTTGTTTTGGCAACCTGAATCATTTGTTTTGACTGGTGTGGGATTATCTGGGGTTGGGGAGAATTGCAGAGTATGGGGTGTAATATTTCTGACTGGTCTTTCCCCCTCAAACAATGCTATTTGTTAATGTACTGGAAAAAACTTATGCATCATATTTTAGGCAAGTAATAATCTTCAGCAGCGTAGTAGTATGAAATTCTGTGTGAGCTCACTACAAATTAAGCTAATTGTTTCAGAAAGAGAAATATTTTCATGTAGGAGCTGAAATATTGCAGGTGGGATGAGAGTAAATCCTATTTTCTCTGGCAACTGCTTTTAGTGCTTGCATACATATAATAATTTATCTTCCTCTAGATAAAAATAAGCAGCATGTTGAACATATTTTAATATTTTCAGTTGAATTCCTTCTTATAAACATGAGAAATGCTTAACTACCTACATAATTGAACTGGAATTAAATAGATAAGGTAGAGTGGGTTGTTTTTTCTTGAAACTGCTGGGTTTTTGCTTAAATGTTCTTTGGATGTTAACTGAAGAGATAGTAAGTATTTAATTAATGGTTATGATGAGGCCTGGAAAGCTAGCTTGATTTTTGCCTCCAAAGGCAATCTGATTATCAGGCTTGTATGCTTTATTGTCACATTTCTCCAGCTAAATTAACTGTGTCTGCTATGTTGATCAGCTGAGAGGAAATGATTATACTAAAACTTCCTTAACGTTTGCCTTTTCTCTAAAAATTGTTTTTTAAGTACTGTACTCTAAGTTTTATTGTATGACTTGATTGATGAGAAACAGAAACTCAGCTTTAGTGACAGTTTTATTTACTGTGCAGATGAAAGATGACCTTAGCCAAGAACAGTTTATTACTGACAAAGACAGTAAGGTAACTCCCCAGGAAGTTGTTTCTGTAAGTGCCAGTTAAATCCTTGGAATGGCCAAACAGTCTGACACAAGTCCCATCATGAATAGCTCTGGGCTGGCAGGATAGGCAAACCTAGAGCCTCAGCTGGAGACTTATGGCCCCTTCCCATCGGAATTCTTGGGATTGCTGCAGGTCAGATCTGCAGAGGGGTCCTGCCTTGGTGCTGAATGATGTGATCATTTAATGTGACCTTGTGATGTACTTCCTGGGGCAAACCCATATTTTTTTATTACTTTTTTTTTGCTAATTTTTCAACTGTTTTTCTTTCTTTCTTTTTTTTTTTTTTTTTTTTTAACATAGAGGACTTCTAAGTCCATAAGTATATGCCAGTCACATAAAAAGACAGAAATAATTTGCTGCTCTACTTAACAGTGGTAGCCAGCTTCTTTCTGACAGACCTAAGCCTCATCAGAGCAGAGCTGGTTCTCAGTCCTCTCACTGGCATCTCCTGGCCCTCCACAGTGCAAAAGGACAGCACTCTTTGACATTCAGGAACCCCAAAAAGTTAGGGGCCGATTCAGCAGGAGAGAAATCCACATAAATTTAAATTGAAACAATCCCACTTTAGAAGTTTTTTGGAAAGATGAAAGTTAAAAATATGATAAAGTTGTAACAACTCAGTTGCCAGAGCTCTGCAGGTTTTGGAGATGATATTTCAGAGGAAGACTCCTCCATCATAGTCCATCAAGCTGTCAATGCCATTGATTTACTAATGTATTTAAATGACTCTTTAGAAACCAACGTGCATCTGGTGTGTGTGTTTCTGGATTGCCTGAAATGGCTCAAATTGGCTGCTGGTTGGCCAGTTGCCATTTTAATTTACACAAACTTTCCTGGTTACCTTTACAGGGGAACAGTTTCTTCAGGAAACTGAAGTTTCCCCAAATCCAATCAATATTTCCTCTCAGCCTGCACTCTTGCTGATTAATTACTGCTCCCTTATTTTGCAGTCAGTAAGACTCTGATGACAATATTTTTTGTCTCCTTCCTACATCATCTGTGCATGATAAATACATCTGTCTTTCTCTCCTCTCGTGGGTTTTCTCTGAAATCCACACTGCAGATTCATGGGGATTTCTGGGAAGAGGAAGATTGAGAATTCAGTTGCAAATCAGATTTTGATTCAGAAGCAAGGTTATGCACTCATGGGAAAAACAAGTCTCCAGAGAAAGTATAGTAATTTCATGCGTATAAGGCGCACCCTTTTGACTAAAATTTTGAACGAAACCTGGCCGGTGCACCTTATGTATAGACAAAGTTCAGAAATTTGCCAACCCGGAAGTGTGAGCCACGAGAGCCGTGGCAGTCAGGGCCAGGGATGGGTGGGAGTGCTGGGGCCCATGGCATGGGGAGGGCGCCTGGGGCTACATTTAAAGGCTACACTCATCCGTGAAAAATGTTTGCAAATTGAGCAGCTGCCAATAAACCCTGTGATCGCACGATTCCATTACTAATTCGTTACTTCGTTGCGCACGGATCCTTCCTGCAATAGAAAAGTGCGCCTTATAGTCTGGCGCGCCTTATATATGGACAAATTTCGGGACTTTGCTGACAACCAGAAGTGCGTCTTATACTCCAGTGTGCCTTATAGGCATGAAATTACTGTAGTCTTGGGCCATGGGATGTCACCCTTCCCAGCCATCTGCATTACAGCTGTTGAGGCAGTTTTTGCTGGCACAGGTAAACTAGATCCTTGCAGTAATTTTGGGGAAAAAATTCTGAAGGTTTCTACTTATATGGTAGTGCAGTAAATCATGTGAATGACCAGATGAAAGCTAATGAACAATGCTCTTAAATGTACTCGATGGGAAATGCAAGGAATAGCCTCTTTTTCTCCAGAGCTGATGGAGTTTTCTGCTGTGAACTTCCTCAGTGGGTACCCTTAGCTGGGCCACAAAATGGTGTCAGATAAAAAAGCCAACCCTCCCAGTGCTTATGCAGTAGCCAGTTTAATTTTGCCTGGAAATAAAATTATTATGAAATGAATTGAATTTCTTTTTTCTTAATATCAGTAATTTTGCTCATTTTTCGATGGGGATGTGCTCATGTAACTAATCGTGCGTGGTGAGGCATATGCATATCAGGACCACAGCAAAGCTGTGTGGGCTACCTTTGCAGTGTACTTTTTTGAATTTTTGTGTGCTTTGGGAACTACATTGCATCTTCAAAGGATTTTTCTTTTAATTAAACATCTCCTTTTTCCAGGTGCTCTAAATTGCTTCCAGAATTATTGAACACTCCTTAAATAGTTTCTCATTATTATTTATTCACGATGTCAAATCTGTAGTTGCCCCAGCACCACTTTGTTTCACCAGGAACACAAATCCTCTGGTACAGAGGTAAAAATTGGTGGGGTGACCTGGAGCTGGAGCAGAGCTGCCACCTGGGCCAGCTCCACTACAGGTTCCTGAGCTGTCATCTCTCTCTCTCCCACACACACCCCACCAAACTGTAATAAACTGTTGCCAAACTATTATTATCTTCCTGGAGTACAGGAATATAATAATAGTATGTGAAGAGCTCAGTTTCTGTATTTGTCCCTGCCTTTCTCATTAGGCAGCTTGAGATCCATGTAGACTTTGAGGAAACACTTCAGTGCAGGCTCAGCTTTGAGCAGGTACTTAAATCAAATTGATTTCAGTGGGATTCGGGTACATAGCTTAGGCTAAATGGTTTTTTTATTCTGAATGGGGTTCTGTTGTGGTTATGAGGCAAGTTACTGGAACAACTTAGTTCCTTTCAGATATGCATCGATTAAGGGTGAAGGACTTAATTATTTGGACTTGTTTAAATATCACTGATTTTCCTGTATTGACAGCTAATATAAAAATAAAATTAATTTAATTCTCAACTGATGAGTTAATTTTAGCTTCTGTGCTAAATTCAAGCTCTATAAGGCTCTCCAAAATGATTGCTGTGAACAGCTTACAGCTGGAGTTGAATATTACCAAATGTTGCTAAATATAACAAAATTATAATAAAGCTGATACTGGTCTATAAAACAAGTTTCCAGTTCTCAAATAAATAAAATTTTTGTGATCAGCTCTGATGAAAGTATTGAGAAAGTGCTCATCTTACTTTTCACATCTTTATATGAATTCATTCACCTTTGGAGGTGAGTGAAACTGAGGTTGATTAATCACTTGTTTGTGTTTACATTTAGTCAACACTTGCTTACAAAGGCAAAAGATTTTCAGCAGATTTCATTAAAGTTCATTTTTCCCTCCTACTAATATTCATTGATCTCACAACCCTTAATGGATTTAGCCTCTCAGTCTCCTGGGAGGAAAGAGAGAACAAAATATTTGCTTTTAGGACAAGGGTAACATAAACCTTGTTTTCCCTGCCAGCTGACCCTGTGTCTTGCTGTGAGAGCCCTGCGGAAGGGCACAGTTCACTGGAGCAGTTGGGAAGTCAGACTTTGCCTGCAGAGCCCCAGCCAAAGCTTGCACGTGTGAGGGTGTGCAGCCACCCACAGGCGTGTGGGGAGCTTTGCCTTATGAAAATGCATGTGCACACCCACAAGGTTTTTGCAGTTTCACATTTACTGGTGTGTTTTTCTGTGAAGTGTCATCCTGTTGGGGTTTGTTTATTTACAAGCTGTGTTCGTGTTGTCCAACCTGCTGAGAAAGACAGAGGATGGCGAGGATCCAGCGGGACCTGCCAGGCTCAAAGAGGGAAAAACTTGTTCACAGAAAGACCTTAATATTCTGTCCTGACACAATGAAAATGTTCTGCAACCCGTATCTCTGTTTAGGAAATGGATTCTGAAAGTGAGAATTCAAAAATATGGGTAGCATGTAGTGTTTTCTGTTTTGTACCATGGGATTCAAACTCTGTGTTTAATAACAATACACAAAATAGCATCTGGTAGGCACCACTAAAATAAGCTCTAGTAGAAAAAGCCAATAAGTGTTTTCAGTTGAAAATGTTTTCTGACAAAAAGTGACATACATTTTTTTCTGCTGTCCATGGTGATGGTGATGCAGTGGCTTGATGAGGCTGAAAGACATCTTCAAGTAAAAGTGATGGGTAAGCCCAGAGCTGCAAGAGAGATGCATATCCTTCAAACATCTACATTTCTATAATTTCTTGCAACAGGAGAGCCACATGTGAAGTGATCTGAGGATTAAAAATGTATTAATCTGGTTCTGACTGTTCTCAGCTGTGTGAGATGCTCCTCATGGGCTGGCCAGAGCAGCAGTCTGTGTGCTGCTGATTTCTTGGTGCTTGCAGAAGGGGCACTGGAAGGGTCTCTGCATTTATGGTGGTGAGCCCAGTTGGAGAATGAGAAACAAATGGCTTGGTCTTTCTCTGCACTGATTTTCATGGTTGCCACCAAACACTTTCCTACAGCCCTGTGTTGCTCATGAGCTGAATGCTGGTTTAAAGGAGAACCTTTCAGTGCCCCAGAGCTGGTGCTGCAGTCGGTCACCACTGGGCACCTTCAAAGCAAAAGCCTGAGCTGAAGGGCTGCTTGTTTAGCTGACTCTGTATGTGGTCAGTTCTGCATTGTATAATGTATTTCATCACTGCATTAGGCACTGTTCCCTTCCAAAGCTGTTCTTCCCCCTGCCCTAGAGCCAGAGCCAGGACTCCTGCTTGTCCTGCCTGCCCCTGGCAGCCACAGGTCCTGCATGGTCAGTGAGACACAGCAGTGCTGGTTGCTGAGCAGGGCAGGACTGCTGGGTGAGCTGGCAGGGTGCAGGGCACACAGCACTTCTGGCTTTGTAGACAGGGTGAGAGGAGGATGCAGCTTGCTGGACCAGATTCTGCCCCTGGTGTGTGCCAGTGCAGGGATGAGCAGGGAAGCTCGTGCTTCTTGGATGCTTATGCTTTAGCCAAGCATGTGTTACACTCTGCAGGAGGTGGGCAGTGCACCTGTGGCAAGCTGTGGTTGGTATGAATAAGGTGCCTGGTCTGCCCAGCCTTGGTTTATAGCTAAAGCCTGTAATAACTTTCCATAAACATTTTGTGACTCATTTTTATTTTTTGTGTCTTTTTTTGGGTGTGTTTTCTTTTGAGTTCCCTAAGCAGTGCTTGGGACTGCTTGGACTTTTTAGTAAAATAACTTTCATTTGAAGAACAAGCAACAGTAGTGTTAACTTTCCTTTCAGCTAGTGCAAGGATCTTTTCCCCTGTGCTTTCCTGAAATTCTAAAAGCAAGGATGTCTCAGCCCAGGAGGAAAAAAGCGAAGTTTTTATTATAGTTGCTTTGAATCTGCAGTTTGGTAATAGTAGTGAATGAATTTCTTCTTGAAAATTTGTGTTTTTCCACAGAGCAGAAACACTGTTTGAAACAGTGGGTAAATGGGGTAAAGCAGTAACACTTTCTGTTACTGCAAACTATGAGTGCAAACTCTGCTTTTTCTAAATGATCATGTTACAAATGATTTATAATTATCTTTCTAAATATTTTGTCCCAAACTGGGTAGATCATAAAGCCTCACATACATGCTTGAATTTAAATGCAATTTTTCATTTGAATATAAACTTCAGGAGCTGTTTTACAGTTGTAAACAGTCATTTACATTTGCATATCAGATTACAAATGGTCTGTCAGCAGGACTGCTTTGGACCATGATCTATTTTCAAGCCAAACAATGGCTATTTGTTAATATAGAGGTATTTTCTTGATCCCTGCAACACTACCTGAACACACCTGCATCCTGATACTCCATTATTGAAACTTTACTATTGTAATAAGAGCAAAGGCATGGTCTGGTAATTGTTTTTAAAGCAGTGTAACACCGTGCTAATGAGAGACCAGTCCCCTCTCTTACTGGCCACAGTCTCTTGCCAGCTGTTGCTGTCTGAGCCTCATTGCTGGAAGGGATGCAGCCACCAGCTGGGAGCTGTTGGATGTTCCAACAGAGCCAAGGCAGGCAATGGAATCCCTGCATTGCTGTCCTCAATGCCCATGGAGACCTGTGCTCCACTGGCTGCATTTCTTGAAACAGACCCAGAGAGTGGCATCTGGTTCTGGTGTCCACTTGGGCCATCCCCACGCAAAAGGTGAAATCTCTTGCAGACCAACAGGTTCTTAATTTTCTGTATGATATTGTTGCTCAGCTCGTGGAACCCCAATGCTTGTTAATGGGTTAAATACTGTGTACTTCATTTGTCAGCAGGTTCTTTGATTAAAAGCCTGAGATGCATCTTTGCTCTTCCTTTTATCTCTGAGTTTTTGTGCAGTCGCTTCCTTGTTCCAGCTCTCTGTGTGTGCTTGGACCATCTGGCACGGCTCGGTGCCCGTCAACGTGTGCTGCTTTCAAGGGGAAAAATCATTAATCACAATCTGGATGGTGAGGGGGTTAGGGATGGGCTTTATTTCCACTTCAGAGCTGACAGTTCCACAGGTAGGCAGTTCTTCAGGGAAGGTTTCTCAGCAGCTGATGGGTGTGTGAGGAAGGGTGGCCAGAAATCCCGCAGGACCAGGTGCCAGGGAGGAGCTGGAGCAGCGGTCCTTGGCAGCTCAGCCCTGCATCCCTCGCTGCTGTCCTGCTGCAGGAGCCTCACAGTGCTGAGGATCACCTTCTTCAGCACTGCTGGGCTAAATCCAAGTTGTCCTTGGATCAAAATTAATTTCCCTGGGCTCTGCTCCATTTTGCAGGGTTTGGTCATTACAGACTGTCAATTTTAAGAGACATGGCTTGTTTTTTTTTCCTGGTAACACTAATATTTTAGTGTTGCTTCAACAATCACAGCTTTGTAAACATTGGAGTGAGTATTTACAGAGCATTTGAGGAAGAATTCTTTTACTCAAAGAGTGAGTTGCACATAAGATGTACTCAGTCTAAAAGTAACCTGAAAAGAAAAGCCTAATGGTAGTTTCTGTGAACTGCCACCTGTGGGAATTTTTTAAACTTGCAATCTCATCAGGTATCTGGGCATTTTGTGACCATGTCTGTTTGTCTGTCAAGGAGATAATTTTTCCTGTGTACATGTAGAGGCATATTGCAGTTGTTGAAGGTGTTTGCAGATTTTGAATGGTGAGAGACACTACAAAATGTTTTGTGCCTGAAGCAGCCGCCTCTAAAACACCCATCCTTGTACTTCCTTCAAAAATCACCTTGCATGCTTAGCAGGGCAAATTTACTGCTGCAGGGCTTTAAAAAAAAAAAAATTAAATAAATATCTACCTTTTGTTTTCTTCTTTCTTTTCTTTTCTTTTCTTTTCTTTTCTTTTCTTTTCTTTTCTTTTCTTTTCTTTTCTTTTCTTTTCTTTTCTTTTCTTTTCTTTTCTTTTCTTTTCTTTTCCTTCTCTTCTTTTGTGAAGCACTTTAGGAATAAATGGACAGTGTGGTTTTAAGTGATGCAGGTTTTTGAATGGGTCTTTGGATTTAGGAGTCATGACATTTTAGAAACGTTCTTCCACAGACCAGCAAACCAGGTCACTTAATGGAAAAGCATCTGGTGCGAGTGTAGCAAGAGTATCTAAATAGTGAAGTGAGGAGCTGCCCTTGCCTGACTATTAAAAGATATGAAATTAGTAAGCACTGGCAATTACCTCTTGTGAGCTGTGTTTTGTTGTTGCTGAGTGGGCAGCAATCCTGTTTGTCTAATTGAGCTTTGCTAGATCATAGTGTTCAGAGTTCATTCATCATACTGGGTTTCTTTCTTTCTAGGGTTTTCCATTTTTAGAGAGACCCTGTTATATATAGTAATGAACACATTGCAGTCGTGCATGCCTTTTTCCCTGTGGAGCAGGGCAGAAGTTTGGATCTCATTTTACAGAGCTCTAGTTTGCATTTTATTCACAAAGAAACTGGGAATGCCAAACCCTAGATATTTGGGGATTGTATCTATTTGTTATGTGGCTTTTAAAGCAGATTTTTTTCTTCAATACATCAAAAAATTTATTTCTTGAGCTTGGGAAATTCAAACTTTCAGGGGCCTGAGCTTAAAATGATATATTTTCTAAAGCCATAGATTAAATCTCAGTTTGAGTCCTTGTTCACAGACTTGCTGGCTGTTCTTTGTGCCAGTTCAATGTAGCCTTTTCCCAGTCCCTCTTAAAAAACTGTTGACTAAAGAGCAGGCTGAAAAATCATACATGTTAACTTTATATTCTACTTGCAAGCTGAAGTATTTTTTGCTTTGTTTTTCTTTAAGCAGAGCCTCTGGAGACTTGTTAAACTATGAAATGGTTACAAAAAAGCAGCCCAAAGGCTCCAGCTAAGGGTATTAAATGTCTTAGGAAGCCCAAAAAAGCTGCTCCAACTTCAATGGAGTAAAATATTAAAAAAGGGGAAAATCTGATTTTGAGTCACTGTAAGATGACTTGAATATAATTACTAAATTTCCAGGTATTTTTCTAGGATATCCCAATTAAATGTGTGCAGAGAAATGAATGGTATTGACATTTCCATGGCAACCCATTGTAGCATTTCAGATATTAACCTGCAGGTCATATATTACTGAAGCAGAATATTTTTGGAAGACTGGCAAAATCTATCAGTCTACTGCAAAATATGCAGGCAGCAGCATAGCAACAAAATGCAGATGAGAAAACACAGCCTTTGGAATAAAATCTTGGCTTGAAAGTTAAGTGGAAGTTCTGTTTAAGACTCCACTGGTGGTGAGTAACATCACATTCCAACCCCAAGGGGTTAATTGCTGCTATTTTTTTGGCTGTGGGTCTGTATTTGTGGCTGGGTGTGAAATAGAGGTGGGATGATTGCAAAAATGTTGTAGCAACTCTTATTGTCCTTTAATTCCAGGTGCTAACAGACTTTGGGGAGCCCGAGGTGCCCTTTGTGCTCCCGTTGCATGGGTCATTGGTGCTGGTGGTGGGAGATGGGTTGGAAGGGCACATGGCCAGAATTAGTTGAGCTTTAGATCTCTGTGGAGGTGTTTGCTGGTCCATGATGATGGATTGCCTGCTGTTCCACATGGGAGCCTCTTACCAGACGTCCTGAAGAGAATTAGATGTTCTTTTGTGCTGCTGAAACCCTGGAGAAAAGCGCTGGCAAAGGGCAGAGCGTTCCTTGCAAGGAAACTGGTGTGTGTCTGGTATTTGGAGATTTGCAGCAGATCAGATTGATTGCACTGGTAGGATTTACAGACCTAGAGGGTCTCAGGTCAGACAGCTGGAAAGCCTGACTGCCTCTGAGGTGATGGCAGAGGCATTTCCGAGAACCTTTGCAAGAAAGAATCCCCTTTGCTAGGAGGCCGCATCTCTTCCTTAAGATTATTTCAGGTTTTTCAAGTTTTTAAAAGGAGAACTTGGAGTATTTGCAACATGAGATGGAACTGTACTCCACCAAATAAATTACAGTGCCTCTTTCAAAATCCCCATAGGCAAGGCGTGCTATGTGATAGCTAATTCTCACAGACCTTATATGAGTGCATTTTCTGGGAACTGCCTTTGTAATAATAAATTACTGGTTGGCAAGTGTATAGAGTTCAGCCAAGCCATGCACTTGATCCTGTTCACACCGATTTTAATGGAAAAATTCCCAGTGAGTTTAGTGGGGGCAGACCCCAGTGCAAGGCTGTGGGAAACTGGATGTCTGAATTTGCCTGAACTGCAAAGTGTCTTTGCTTCTGTTTAGATTAATTCCATACCTTCTGGTTTCATGATTTACTTTGAGATTTTGTAACTTGAAGTTATGTTAAGAACTGAGCTTTGAAAACATGACCTGTGTATTGTTTATGATTGAGTGTATGTATGGACATTTTGGAATGGACCCAGGCATTCCTAATGAAGCCACACTGCACAGGTGCTTGCTCCCTAACATTCCTTTTCTATCTGTTGAGAGACAGCAGCATCTTCCATTGTTCATGAAAAATTACCAAAGCCCCTTTGAAAATATGTTTATTTTCCCCTGGTTTCCCAGCTTGCAGGGGCTTTGTGCTGCTTTCCAGTTGCAGCAGATGTGTTTTCACCATTTAGGACACAGACAAAGACTTGTGACAATGTCATACACATTAATCTCATTTACTCAGAATTCAGGCAGAGTCTTTTTCTGCCTTTAACATCTTGGCCACCAGGAGTTGATGGGTTTTTTCCTCTCCCCTTATGCTTTGTCAATACTCTCCCTTTTATCAAGAAACACATCATTAATTTCAACCAGTTCAGCCAATTTGTCATTAATGAACCAGATAAGAAGCTCCCAGATCCTGTGTGACCATGTTATTTGTCATGGGATTTCAGTGCTGCTCCTTTTTGTTTTAATGAGCACTGTCTTCTCTCACCTGGTCAGGTGAACCTTCCTGCAGCTTTTGTTAGACGCAGAGGTGGGGTCTAATTTTTTTAGACTCTGTCAGTAACAATTGCACCTCCATTCCTCCTTGTGCTTCCCAATTAAATAATTTTCTGAATTTTCTTTGTGCATCTCTCTCCTTGGATATGCACTTCACTGTGCTCAATCTCATTATTCCATTCATACTCTCTTTTTAATCCAATTTTCAGGAAATACATACTGCCTTCTTTTCCTATGGTACTTTCCAAAATCACTGCTTTTTGTGCATGTGGAAATATCTTTTCATCCCTCTGCTGCAATTTTCTGAAAACTTCTCAACTGATTTCAATAATTGATTGAATTTATGTTAGGCTGTGCTTCTGTATGTTTCTTCAATTCATCAAAATTATTTCAGCTCTACAGTGTATCTGCAAGAAGTCTAAAATTTTGACTCATGAACTCTGTTGTTACAGGTTGTCCTTCTACTTCCTTTCTGTCTTGTCCAGGTGAGCCACTTTTTTTTCTTTATTTTTTTTAACAACAATTGGTCTAATTTAGGGTTCCAGGTGGTGTCTTGGTGATTTCCATGTTTCCCAGATATTTTAGTATCTTTCAAGCTTCTCATTCTCTTTTTTCAAGGGACCCATCATGCCCTCTCAGTATTTTGACCACTTTATGCCAAGATCTCATGGTGCATGAGGCCTTTTACTGCATTCATTTTTTGTTCTCCTCATTTATAGTGAAAGTGTTGGAAGAATTTGATATTGTGTTAGCATTTAGAAGAATTTCTCATTCATGGGCAAATTTGGCTTGAAACAGAAAACCTTGCTCCTCAAATCCCAAAATTTTCGTTAAATCCAACCAAAGCACCTCTTTATTCTGATGTAGATAAAAAGGATAGAAACACACTTTCTGGGCACTGACACTAAAAACATCCTGCAGTATTGGTCTCTCTGTGTTCTTCCAGAAGTCATGGTCATGTGCAAATCCTTTCTCACTTCCTTCATAATAAAGGTAAATATTTCAAGTTTTTAAAAACAAGCTTCAAGTTCTTCAGATACCCAGGAGAAATCACTGTCTTCAGCCTTTATAGAAAGGATCTCAAGAAGATAATGTTATTGTTTCCAGGATCTGAAGGGAGAGTCAATGAGGCATCTACAGATTTTGAAGCTCCTGGTTTGACCTCTGTACTCCCATTAGCTGCTCTCCTCTTGTTTCTCCATCTCACAGTCAACTTAATGACAGTGCAAACCCTTGGACTTCATTGAATTTCAAGTTTTGCTCTTAAAAAACACCCACAAAGTGCTTAACAGGATGTTTCAGAAACACTGCCAAGAGCTCGGGGTGAGCTTCCTTCCCTTGGAAGTGCTGACCTCAGGCTGCAAGAGGAGGCTGCTGTGGAAATCCAGCTGGGATCTGCTCTCCCTTTGCAGAGGGGTCTAAAGACACTGCAAGGCTGCAGGTGCTTCCTTTGCTCCAGGCTCTTGCCCTTTGCAAGGGGGAAACTCCAGTGCTTAGAGCGTGGCCATGTGGTGCCCTGTCTGGTTCCTGGGCAGGTTGGATGAGGACAGCAGCACATCTCCCCTGATCCCTGGGGAAGAGCAGCTCTGTGCATGCCCTGCCTGCCAGCAAGGTGGAATGGCATGGAGAGGAGTGAGGAAGCAAGGCAGGAGTGCCATTTAGTGTCTGCTTGTACAGAGAACTGTATGCTTGCAATATGTTTTTCCTTCTGCTGGCAGTTCTGGTGTGAAAAGCAGCATAGCTTAATTAGGCAGTGTCAGATACTCAAATCTTCCAATCTGCCTTCCAATCTGAAGTGTTGTTCTTTGCTGATTTAGCTGTATCTTGCAAGAAGTCTGTGTACTTATGGCTAAATGATTGAGTGCATGAAAAGTTTCAGTGTCACCTGATTTTTGATGGATTTTTTAATAGGACTTGGACAAATCTGTCAGGCTCTGTGGATCATCGTTCTGTCAGGATTTTCCAAAAAGGGATCTGTGTGTGCTTTGACCAGAGTGAATCTGCAGTATCCAAGTTGTGTGGGATTTAATATGCAAGACTGGGACTCGGTGTGCTGCATGTCCAGCAGCACAGGTCCACCTATGTGTTGTAATCCCAGTTACATCCTGCTTGCTACATGTGCTCAGGAGATTTCAAAGCATGCTCTTAACATGTCAGACAATGCTGAAAGGTGTCCCAAATTTACCAGGTGCATGTGTGGCTCACTTGTTTCAGTACCTTGAAGCTGTACCAGATTTACTGGGCTTCTAGAGCTGGTTATCTTGTGGCCAGTGCTTTTCATTGAAGGAGAGGTTCAAAACACCAGCACCAGCTTGGTCAGGCATCTGGACGTTTAGAAATGTGAGGCAAACTGCCAGTGTTCTTTAGTTCCACCTGGGCGAAATTTCTGGGAAGATAAAGAGCAGAAGCAGGAGAAAAGCTGGATGAACAAAATAATGGCAAAACCTTGGTCTCAAGGATGTACTGCTCACAAGGGCTTTGTTAGCATTGTGCTTGATAAGAATCAAGTTTCAGTGGGTTTTGGATTGTGTTGTTGAACAAGATGAAGCTTTCTTTGCTAAACTTAGAATGAAGAAGACAAAAGGAAGTTGTTATTGAGTAAAAAATTTTTCTCTTACTAGAACCATCTTCCCCTGAAATATGAAAGATCCTTTCCAAATGCAAAAGTTATGCAAACATGTCTGAATATAGAAGTGAAACTGGAAAGCAGTGGGTTTCTTCTGCCAGCTTTGCAGGAGGCCACCCACAAAGGTATATCTCGTTTTTTTTCTCTTTCTGGTTTTGTTTTTTTCCCTTCTGGAAAAATACAGGAAAAGTTTGGCCAAAATCAGGGCCTATTTTGATTTTATAGCTTTTCTTCTCAAAGCAGGATTGAAACGTAGCTTGAATTTTCCAAGTTGTTTATAATCAGTTGAAAAAAAAGTTAAAAAATGAAATTATGGATTTGGTGCAAAGGGTTTATCACCAAGGCTCTAAGTTCTTGCTTAGATAAATTCATATTAGCCTTTGTCTACATGAAATGGAGAAGCATTTAGCCAGAAAGTTTGGTGTAAGCCATTTGCATTGCTATTAGTTGGTACTGTCGGTATTTTTGCCCTTGCTTTGAGTGTTTGATAATTGTTTACTGTGTTACAATCAAAGTCCTGTTTTGATTTGATATTTCCAATCTGTTTCTTGACTGCGTTATTCTCAAATTATACTCATCTTTAAGAGGCTGTTCCTTTTTATTCTGCATATCCACTCCCTCTGGCCAAACGGGCAGGAAATGTGCTTAATTTCTGTGTAAGCCACAGAAATGCAGAATTCCCTGGGGAGGGACACTGCAGTGCTCGCAGCCCACCCCGCTCTCCTCACATCTGTCCCTCCTTGCACTGCTCTGCCTTCCACTGATGGATGGTTTCCCAGCCAAGCAAGCCTCTAGAAATGCAGTTAGAATGTGGCTTGTTTATCATTCGTTTAGGTTCAGAAGGCAGATATTGCAGATTTCTGCAGTCACTTGTGTAGCAGGGTCAGTATCCTCTGTCTGCTGCGGAAATGATCTCCTTGGTCCTTTGGTGCGCCCCTGTCCCACCACTCCCTCCTGCGCATTGTTCAAACTCATTTAGCAGAATTCCAGAGAAGAAATTCAACAATTTGCACTTGGAGCCTACATTGCAGTCTAAATGATCTCACTGATTAAAAATGTTTTCTTGGGTCTAAGTTTAATAATTTTTCACAATCTAGCCTTTGTAGCTAACCCTCCCCCACTTTCTTCTTTAAAAAATTCCTTCCCTTCCATGTGCCAGTGTTTTGTAGACATATAAGCTGTTATCAGGTTGTCTCAGCCATCTTTCAATCAAGATGTACTTTTTAGTTCCTGTAGATCATTATTTTTTTTCCTTCATCTTTATGTAAATACAGAAATTGTACTAATGTAACCTCCTGTAGTTAAAATGATGCAACCTTGCTGGTGTCGTTGTGTAACATAGTTCTCCGGGAAGACAAACTCTGCTTGGGATAAGGCACCTTTATCCCAGTACCCGCACTGGTGCTTGTAGTGATAATTATCACTCAGAAGGTAAGTGATCTAGGACAATAAACCAGAAGGATGCCTTTAAATGAACAAAGATTTCCACACCCTTAAAACAAGAAAAATATAGCAATGGGTAGGCAGCTTGGCAGCAGAGTCCTCAGCTGAGTAAAAGTGTGTCCTTGAGCAGAGTTCATGTTCTGCTGTGGTTTGGTGGTGTTGGATGGAGGAATGACTCTTATTCATGCATTTGTATTCCCAAATAAGTCTCAGTGATTAAAACATCCTGACTGAGCAGAGTTGTTTTTTATGGATTGAAAACAGGGACAAAGTAATGTTCACATGTGGAGGCCGCTGTTAATCCTGCCGTGCTGTTTTGACACTGGGTGTAGTTATTTTCTGTACGGGATGCTTTTCCAGAAGTGTTGTGGCTGTGTGTTGTTGGAATGGCATCACACCCTGACTTTGAATTAGAAAAAGGTTTCAGAGTTAATCGAATGCAGTGACGACCAAAACCTCTAATGATGTGAGTGTTGGATTCCTAGGTCTGTGTCATATGGAGGCATTTTAAGAGTTGCAGTCATTAACTGCTTTCAGTTATGCTGGTGATGGTCCAGAACTCTTCAAGGACATTGAGTTTTTTGAGATTGCACATCTACCAGCACAACTGCGAGTTGACTCTAGTCCCACCATTTTCTTTTCCATAGATTATCTCAAAAAGATTATTATAAAAGAGTGCTACATTATCTCAAAAAGTGGGGAGTATGTGGTTCTCTGCAAAGAGAAAAGTAGCTCATTGAATGTCTGTGCTGTGGTGTATACTAACTAAAACAGGAACAGGTGCCAGAAAATTCCTAGCTAATATAGCCAACTTATTTCTTTAAATGGTTTGCTCAATGGTGCACCGCAGTTTCTGTTTTAATAAATAATGATTTATGAAAACATAAACGTCAATAAGCTTTAAAGGATAGGTATTATCTAAAAATGTTTTATCCAAAATAATAAATCCTTTTTGGTTTCTAGAAATGGCACAGTAAAAATCTGTGTTCAATGCTAATTATGCATTAAGTTTTAGATGTTTAGATATGAGATTCTTCTGGTTATCTGTGATTACCGTGTGAGTGGTTCTGTTAGAGTGACACTGAGAACCAGACATCTCTGCATAGAGTATGGCCTCAGTTCCTCTGAGGGTACTTCCCAGTATGAATATGTTTTGTTTTTATCAATAATAAAAAAGATGCATATGCAGTAGTTCTGTTAGTGTTACATCTGCATTGCCTCCTCTTTAAACATTTGCACCAAGAAGTTTTTGCCCAAGGGCAGGGCAGGCTGGCCAGGACAGCCCCAGTGGCATCCGTGTAATCCTGGAGAAATCTACCTAAATCCTCCAAATCAGAATTTCATGCTCCCTGTATGAGGCTGGGTGTGAAATTTTAATTTGCACTTGTCAGTCTGAAGTAAGGGGAAAAGGGAAAGCAAAAAATAAAAGGCATATGATAAATTTCACACTTTCCCCCGAACAAAGCAGCGCGGTTCTTCCTGCGGGCGCCTCAATGAATCTCGGTGTGGGCAGCTGGGAGTTTATCTGCAGAGATGGCACAGTTGTAAAGCAGAGTGGGTAGTGTCAGCTAGTGCTGAGTTTACATGATGCTTCCTATTATTGAACTCGGATTTGATTTTGCTAGAAATTTGCCAAACCTTCCTGGTTTGGGTTGAAGGTTTTTGTGTCAGGTGTCTGCCAGGGCTGAGTTGCACTGGAGGCTTGGGCCAGACTGGCTTTTGGCAGTCTTGATGAATGGAGTAAAAAAAGGCTCTTCAGGGAGAAATTACTTTGGGTTTTGTTTTCTGTTTGCTCTCCAGGGTTTCCCTTTATCCCTGCTCTGATGACTGAACTTTCTCCAGGGTTTTTCTCTGATGCTCTAAGTGGATGTTTCGCAGCCAGTAATGCATGTGTTTTTATAGCCCTCCACAAGAAGGGAGTGTTTTTTCCACTTCTTACAGAGGAGAGAACCAAGTAACCCGTAGTTGGAACTGCAACTTCCCTTGTGTTCTGACTGGCCCATTTGAGGCACCTTTTTTTGAGTGCTTTAAACAGTCAGAACACACTGAGCAACTGTAATTGTGGAGATTGTGGAACTTGAGGCTTTTGAAAATCCAAGGCTGATGGCTATGGTACATACTTAGCGGTACCTGCACAGGAAAATCTTTGTGGTGCGTGTGATAGAGCGGAGTTAGCTTCTCCAGCACAACACTTTGTATCCCTTCCTTAGACACTTTTCAACATGCTTCTCATCTTTTGCAACATGTGATAAAAGATATTCCATGGAAAATTATTCACTGCCCTCTCCTGAATCATGCCAATGCATGTTTATTGCTTGCACAGTCAAGGGTTCAATGGAAAAAAAGGAGTATGTGAAGATCTAAAAATCTGCATCATAATACCGAAGGGCTGGGGTTCAGGATTAGGATCACACAAGCATTATTAAACATTTTCAGTAAGCAACCTTTGTAGCTGAGAAAGCCTTTGACACTGCAGATTTAGAAATACTATTGAAACACGGGATTTATATTTTTTGGTATTAGGAAGCTGAAAGGATCATCTGTAATTTTTGTTTCCCATTGCTATGATTCAAAGTGTTTTCTGCTGGATTGCTGGGCAGTGATTGATTCTTGAAGGACTTCCAGTAGGAGTTCATCCAGAGCTCAGTGAAATCATTGGTCTTCTCTAGCACCAGACTGCTGGAGAAGGCCTAAATAATCAATAGTTATGGTACAGATAAATGGCATTGCAAATGTCGTACAAACATCTGGGCTTCTTTGACTCATTTTCCTAATTTCAAAAAATGTTGCTCTTCAAAATACAGTATCAAAGGATAAGCATTAAAATATTTAGTCACAGTTTTTCCTTTGACCTCATCATTTGATAGAAATTTGGGTGACAACCACTGCTTTCCTCTAGAAAAGGACTCGGAGCATTTTGTTGGTGTCTTTTTCTGACGCCTTTTTATCTTTGCTGACTGTTGGGAGGATCTCAGGTGAGCAGATTCCTGAAGAGCCAGCTGCATCAGATGCTCCAGCTGGGCACGATGACTCAGCCCATGGATAGTGACCTAGTTTGAGTTGTCTGCAGGGGAAGGTGTGGGAGAGATTCAGGGGTGTTGTAAGGATAACAACAGCCATGGAGCTGGGTGTGTCAGGGAAATTCCACTACATCTGGGGAGTGTTTTTATAGGACAGACCTCTGGTACAGCAGATTCCAGGATGGAAAGGATTTCATGGGAAGCTAAGGTTTCCTGAACGGTACACAACTGACTCGACCTTCTTACTGGATACACTGAGTGGATAATTCTTAAGGATGTGCAACAAATACACAAACACGGAAATATTTAAAAGGCTTCTCACTGAGGTGGATGCATGAAGTGTGAAGGATTTCAACTCAAAGGCCGATTTCCTGAAGCTACTGAGCAAAGGCTGTGGATATAGATAGCAAAAAGACAGAGAAGTCAAGCAGAAATGGTTACTCCCCTGAAAGTAGTAAGGGCAAACCACCCCAAACCACCCCATCTCATTTGCTGAGTTAAAAAGTTTCAGCTTCTTTCTTAATTCACAGAGCTAATACTGAGGAATTCTTAGAGCTTATATAGTCTAGAAGGTACCTTTCCAAATGTTTCTTTTATTTACCTGTAAAGATAGCAGTGGTAGAAGGATATTTGGCAGGATGGGAGGGCAGTACAGCTATGCTTCATGTGAATATGGGAAAACAAAATTTAACAAACAACTTTTTTTTGTTCATTGCTAGAAATTCTATTTTATTTTAAAATCTTATCTATATTCCATCATACAAATTTACCAACCTGCTCTCATGGCCGTTTTTCTAAAGTTAATCTAGATTTTTCAGTTAAAAAATATTTTCAAGTAAAGCAACATATGTCTAAGAAATGAAAAGACAGTTAAATTGCCTCTATATTCCATGGTTTAATTAGTGAAAATAGTGTGTGTTTTATGCAGAGCAAAGAGATATGTTGGCTTTTGTGACTCTTCGTGGGATGCAAGATTTGACAGCTTGAATGTAGGTTACAGAGATTCAGTTCATTAGTGATACTAAGAAAGCAATTACAGTTTCTGGGAGACAGGTAAAGTCTACAGTGACAGATTTTTAGGTTGTTGGCATTTGTTGCTCTGGATCTGTTTATCTACATCTATCTATCTATCTATCTATCTATCTATCTATCTATCTATCTATCTTCAGGGAGAGCTAAATGCACAAACTGATGACCAAGAGAAGTAGTAAATAACTGCTTTGGTTCTCTTCATTATGTTCACTTGTGAGTGCTAAATTCTTAGCGTGACAGTTGCTATTCAAGGACTAAATCTGAATCCTGATTTTTCTCCCCCACTACAGAGTACAACTAAGATTTTTTTTTTTCCTGTTCCACATTACTTTGAAATGTGTTTGATGAGAATCAAAACTTTCTTATGCCTGAATGGAAAATGAGGTTTCCTAGCTGAGGTTTTAGGCCCTGATGAGAGGCAGGACTTCTTTTTCACAAACAGGTTTTCCCTCTTTTACTCCCCTCAGCCCCTGAAATCATGCTGAAAGCCCCTTACAGCACTTCTCATGCAGGGCTCTGCCCTGGGTGTGTTTGTGGTTGAGTCCCCTTCAGCTGTTCTTAGCACATCACCTTTCCATATAGAAGCAACATCAAAACTGAGCATCTCTTACACACAGTTGACTTTGGCAATCTATAGAAGGGAAATAAAATTTCATAGCCAGTTTGGGTAGCTTGAAGAGAATGAGCATCCTGATTATTTTTCCACTGACAGGTGGAAACAGGTGACCTACATTTTTGAAAGTACCTGCTAAGTTAAAATTTCAATACTTTTGCAAGTGCCTTGTTTTCAAAAATTGCTGATCCATGCTTGCTTGAGAAGTCAGGCTTGCTGAAGACATTTTAGGCACCAGAAAGCATTTGTAGCCTGAGAACATCCCAATTACTGAGATTGTGTTTAGATTTTGATTGATAAAACTACTTCACCAGACAGTGTAAAACACTTACAATGTCTTAAAAATATAATTGGTTTAAGACTAAACTTTAACATAATGATGAAGTCAACTATCCTTTATTACAGGAAAATGAATTTTCATTTCTGTTGCTAATCATACTGAAATCAGTCTTGGGTCAATGGAAGGTCATTAGGTTTCCATTTAGATGTTTTCTTAATGAGTTTTAAAGTAGTGCAACTTTATGCTATTCTTAACTCTCTGAATTAAAAGAAGGAATAAATCAAGCCTGAATAGGCCCTAAATACACACTAAAAATAGTCTGGGATGCATCTGACCTTTTCACAGTGGGTGGAAATCTGCCTGCTGCCAGCTGTTTATTTAAGCCAGTGATACATACTGGTTTTCTAGCAAAAGCTCCCAGTGGTGGTAAGAAGGGAGAGCTGGCAGGAGTTCAGCCCTAAAGTATTAAACTGTTATCTGACAGGACACAGAAAAATAAATAGCAACACCTTTCAGTGATGAAAATTCTGATCCCTGAAGAAATTGCAATGCTTTCAGTTGCTTTCAGTTCAGGTGCATGTACCAAAGCTGGGTTGTGGTCCCAAAGCCTCTGGGTGAGCCCTTCCCTTGCGCTGAACTGAGTTACCCAGAGCAAATGGGAGAAACCTCCTGTCCCTCCACCCAGTGTTTGTAGGGGAGCTGGGATGTGATGACTTCAGGCCTTTCAGTGGTATTACTTCTTCTCTTTGCAGGAAACCTTATTGTTTTGGCCTATATTTGAAAGCCTGACCCATTTCCCAGTGGAATCAATGGAATTTTCTGCTGGCTTTAGTAAGAGCCAGATTGATTTTTAAAATGTAATAAATAAATATTCTGCTTTATTAACTGAGTGTTCCATTTTAAAAACAGAGGTGATATTTTTCCCCCCTGTATAGCAAACAATTACATTAAATGAGGCTGATGAAATGCTGAGGGTAAAAACTTATATGAAAATGAGATGAACTGCCTTTGACATTTTCCATAGTGCCTCACAGTTCCAAAATTTTATTTGCTTATGAAAAATGACATCTGAGCCTCTGACCCTATAAACTTTTAAATATAAAAGCATCATAGCAAGTTTTCTGGAACTCCATATGTGCCTGCAGATAAGGGTGTTAGTGAAACCATAATATGGGAAGAAATCCATTTTAGGATTAAACTTCTTCTGTGAAGCAAGTTCTGTGCTCCACAGACCCTCATTTCAGCCTTTTTGAGGTCTTTGGTAGTGCTCAGTGTGGGTAGTACCCATCACAAATACATCTTGCACATATTGTGTGTTGGATATTGTCTCCATGTGCATTAGGGACAACATCCTGCAGACACATAAAATATCAGCCTTGTTGTAGCCAGGAGAATCAGTACAACTATCCATGGAAAAAACTTTGCAACTTCAAAAAAAGTTCTAATTTAGTGTAATGAGCATTTATATTATATGGTTTATCATCACTCAGGTTTATATTAGCAAACTGAAATTGCTGAAATGAAGAATTAAGAATAAAGCTGACTTCAGTTTGCTGGAAATGGGGCTGATCCATGGCTGTGTTTGCTGAAGTTGGGTAAATACTTTGTGTCTTAGAATTGACTTCAGAGTAAACAAAATGTTTGTTCCTTCTGGGAAACTTTGTTGGCCTAAGGTATGTTTCACCTTATTTCAACTCCAGCTCAAAATAATCTTGTGTGCCTGTTGTTGTTCTTGGAAGCTAATAGGGAGGAACATATGTTAAGCATTGGTAATGTCAGTTAAGCCCTTAATTAGTGATGAACGAACCTCAGTTTTTCCCTGTGGTTCAATTCGGATGCTGCTCAAAAGCTGAGCAGTTCTCCAGGTTTTAGCCAAGTTTTTTAAGCATCTCAAGTTGTGCAACGCTGGTTTTGTTACTCTGGTAAAGTTAAGACTTCTCTGGTGTTTTTAGATCGGGAACAAGTTGTAATATCCTCAACCCTTTCCTGGCAGTGTTTTGGCACTTTGGGGAAGGTATGAACAGGTGTTCAAAAGACAAAAACATGTTTGGATCAGGGACGGCATTATGTCTGCTCCACACACTCTTCTCAATGCAGGAAAATCTTAAGTTCAGAGAGTGCTCCAGCAAAGCTCTGGGGACAAGTAGATAAGGGTTGAGCTTGTGTGTCCTCCAAGAAGGGGGTGTGGGCTGTAGGACCTGCACTGGAAGCACCTGGGCAGGCTGTACCTGCTCTGGAACAAGGCAGTAATGATGAGGTTTCCAATGAGAAGACATCTGCTCATTAATTTTCTTCTCAGTAAGCCCACAGTAGACATTCAGAGCAGGGAACAGTGGATATCCAAATGAAGAAGGGGAGCAGAGTTCTGGGAGCAAAGGCCCATTTGCCATTTTTGTCTCTGCTCTGTCACCTCATTAAACTCGTGGGCAGTGGGATTGCCTCATCTCCACGTCTGGAACAGGAGGAGTGAAAATGCAGAGCTGGGATGTCTAAAGAGTTACAACACTGCAGTTGTAGCCTTGGTTTACTAAATACCCCCGAAGTATTTCAGCTTTGTTTCAGAGCCTCTCTGTGCTATGTTTTTAGCAGGATGCTTTTAAAGGAGGACAAAAGCCGCAGGTTTGGGCCGAGATGAGCAGAGCTCCAGCACATGACCAGGCTGCTTTCCATGTTACCTTGGCTGGCCTTTGCTGCAATGTTTTCTTGACATCCTCTTATAGGCACAGAATTAAAGGTTATTTCCATTCCTACTTCTTATCACTTTGATCTTTTGCCAGCTCTTAACATCTCCAGCAGATTTGCTCTGGATCTGTAATTCCCATACCTACCCTCTGCCTGCGACATTCTCTGACATTTCCATTTCTGCACCACCCCTTAGTTTCTTTCTCTCCCCATTTATTCTTCAAGACTTTTAAAAATTTTCCTCCCCAGTGGAATTGCTATATGAAATTACTGATATTTGCATGCAGTTGCTACCAAATTCTTAAGTCTCACCCAGTGAATTCCAAAGCCGTCAGACTACTCAAAATATTTTTTGCAATTTCTGTCTGCTTAGCCAAAAAAAAGTAAAAAAATTGCTGTTTAATTCTTTCTGCAGTGTACCTTCCAGGTGGCTTTCCACTGTGGTTTAATTGTTTATTAGCTCCAGGATCTTTTCTGAAATTAGAGAGAGTTAGACCAAGGACTGGCAAAGATTAAGGCACAGTTATGATGGTATGACTTCTTTCTGTCTCTATCTGGGGGAAATAAAACCCAAAAACAACAAAATAGAATGTTTGGGGTGGGAGAGGAGGAAGAATGAGCGAAGAAATGAATGAAAGAGAGGGAAATTAAAAAAAAAAAAGGCAGAAAAGGGAAGTTTCTCTGTTATTTTTTAATTGCTGCATATCTATTTCTCAGATAAATCTATTTTCCATGGATTAAACAAAAGAATGGAGTGTGTCTGAACCTATTGCAGCATAAAACGATATCTTTGTCTAATGATCTGCACCCATGACCAGGAGGTGGGAGTCCCCCACTATTCATTATCCTGCTGCTCCATCCTGCATGTTCTCAGGCCAGTCATTAATGGCATTTATCACTCTTCCACCCCTGTATAATATTCCTTACAGTGAGCTGGGTCTGATAAATTATATTTGAAGAAGACAGCACCCAAAGTGAATCAATTTACATCATTTACCCTCTGGTGTACAAAATACAACCCAATGTTGTAGCTGAGTATTTGAAGGAGATCCAGACAGACAGTGGAATCAGAAATTAGTGAAAGAAGTTTTGTATTCTTTTCTGTGGGGAAAAACAGACATTAAACTTCTGATGATGCTGAGTTTTCTTACGCCTGCGGTCAGAGTACACCTGCAAAGAATAAGAGTTGGAAGATTTGCTGTTATTAAAGGTGCAGAATAGCTGGTGGGCACCTCCAGAGAGCAAAGGGGTGCAGGTAGGATATTGTGGTGGCACTGGGCTAGGATGTCTGCTCTCAGTCATCTCCCTTTCCAGAGCTGCATTTTCCCTCTCTCTACCACGGTGTAACAATAAAAGTCTCTTTTGTAAGTGTTTTGAGAACTGTAGATTAAAAATTTGGCTGCTGCTCCCACTGCCGGTGCTGCTGCTGCAGATGTGGTTATAAAATCCACCTGGAAGCTCAGGAAGAACATTCCTGACTCCTTTTAAACCCACCCTGATCTGGTTCTGTTCACAGATGGGCTGTCCCCTGCTCCAGGGCAGCATCCCAGGCTCTCAGAGCTCACCTCTCTGATTTTGGGCACTGCTCCTCACCAAGACTTTTCTCTCACCCAGCATGACGACATGGCAGGGACAGCTGAGCTGCAGCTCAGTTGATTTAGGAGTGAGATTCAAGACTTGCTGTCTAGACGTTCTCTGCAGTGGATTTTCAGCTTCAGACTTAATGTGTTCCTTTTTCCCAGAGTCATTCAAATTGACTGACCTTTGGGGTCTGCTGAAAGAAAAGTAATCTATCATTTTGAGATGTTGTAGTGATATTTCTTTTGTGTATTTGTAATAAGTGGCTTTAGCCTTTCCTTCTGTCTTGTTTATTCTTCATCTCAATTTATTCTCTTAAATTTATGCTATCTCCTACTATAAAGGCAGTGTTAATGATGTTTTTGAATATTATTGTGAATATAAAATCCAGTTGCTTTTGGAATGCTCTAACTGCTACATGAAAATTCAGGTTTCAGAATAATTTATCCCCTGCTTGTATAGCAAAGCAAAGTTTGTGGGCACACAGGTTTGGATTCAGGTAGCTGGCTTGGGAAATGGTGCAGAACATGAATGGCTGTTGGTTTTTGGGTAAAGGCAAGCTTTGTTGAAATGCTCATTAAACAGAGACTGAGGTCTTCCATGGCTCTGCTTGCTGACGGGTCAGTCTCACTGCTTGGGTTTGGCAGAATGAACCTGTGGCTTTATGAAACATGTTTTAATGGAAATGTCCCATAGCAGAGATTAACAAACTTTCTTGCAGACAGTTTTGCTTTATGGTGCTGGCTCTGTGTGTGCCTCTCCCAGGACTCGTTACCCTCCCTGCAGAATACAATCTCTGTTACTGCACTTAACTGGGGGCCGTTCCTACACTAAATAAAACAAAATGCTTGTTATTACTTGGCCTATTTTAGTTAATATATGGGTTTGGGATAGCACAGGATATATTCCTGGTTTTAAATATGATGTCTGATTAGCCATGCAGACATCATCTTTCTGCATTATAAGTTTGATAAGTTTAAGCTTTGTTTTCCCTAGTACCAATTTATCTGCCTTCAGTTACTCCTAACCTTGATAGAAAAAAGTCAGAGTAATTTTTGATCGGTAATAACATACTGCCAAAAATGTCTATGTATATTGAAATTAAAATTGGTAGTAATCTAAAAAGATGATATATTTTAAATGATTAAATTATCCCTAAATTCGGAGTCACAAAAATGAGGTATATCCAACATTGAGATTACAGCCAGAGAAATCCTAGCAAGTACAGACACAAAAATATAAAGGAAAAATTATTAAAAAAAAAACAAACTTCAAATATTAAGTTAAAAAATAGATTTTCATCTATGCTCTCAGGGCAGGATTCTATTCTTAGTGATTAAGTTGTGTAACTTCAGACAGGACACACTGTATCCTTCCCAAGAGGATATCCGGAGCTGTCTAAAACATCCTGCAGACTGTGCAGGTACTCATTGAACACACACAGCAAACCCCAATAAACCTAACTTCATTCTCCCTTTGACAAGCCTGGGAAAGTTTCTTACCATTTGCTTGTGCTGGGCATAAAGCATCCATACTGTCTGGATTTCAGCATTTTGCTGAAAATTCCTTGGAACGGGTTAAAGAAGAAAGAAACTTCACTTGTTCAATTTACTGACTTACATTCCAGGATTCTGAATGTTCCTCCAGCTTCCAGCGATTAAAGAGCAGTGCTGATGTCTGGACAGGCCCAAGGGACCTGGCTGTGCTTTTATGGGCACAGGCTTCTCTCCTACAATGTGCTCTGATAAATAGCCATTGTGTTGCCTGCTCTTTTCCTATTACCAGGAGTTCCACAAGAGCATCACTCTGTGGTGAGCTGGGATCAAGCTTTGAAATAATCTGCTCAGAGAGATTTGAAATGGTATTTAAAAAATAGTGGTACAATGGTTGTGAGCTCTCTGCTTCTTCCTAGCAAGTCAGAAGCAAAAATTATGGTTGGGGTTTTGGACTGACTTCTCTTTTGATTTTGAGACCAATAAAGCTACATGTTGGTTGAGCTAATGATATCTCCAAGTGTGCTAACAAAACAATGCTCTGGTGGTCTTGGAAAGCAAAAATACAGGATAAATACCTCCCAGTCCTCTCAGCGACAGGATTATCTCTGGCATAGATGATGTCTGCTTAGTAATGCTTATGTGCTTAGTTGCATTTTGGTTATCTTGCAAAGATTAGGATGAAACTGTGGTGCTCTTAGTTAGTGGGAAAATCTCTCATTATTGTCTGGAGTTGAAAATGTGCTTTCACATTTTGGAGAGGAGGTTTGAACTGCCACTGAACTGCAAGATAGGACCTTGATAAGGGGAAGGAACAGAAATATCAAATGCCTTATGGGAAAGGCTGAGCAGCTCAATAGCATCTGTGGTGTTGCTCCTAAGTGCTTTTCTACTGCAGAAAATGTATTTAATATATGGCAGCACAAACATAATCTGTTGCACCTTTCTTTTTGTCTGCTGTGGCATTTTATCCTGCACATTAAGTATCTCACCAGAATCTCAATCTGTTTAATGCTCAGGATACTAGAAGATGACTTAGACCTCTACATAAAGGATACTCAGCTGTTCCTGTCTGCAAACATTTTGAGTTAGATCTTTATTAGCTAGTGAAATAAAAGGCTGGGTAGAAGAATTGTGATTTTTCACCAATGCACAGTTCAGTGTGCCTGCAGCTCACACTGCATGATGTTTGAAACAGCTTTAGCATGTTTTTCTGTCTCTCTTGCTCAGCTGAGCACATACCCGCTTCTCTGAACTATTGACAAGGTTACTTCAATTCACCCACATATTTGGATTAGTTTTCACTGGTCTCCATGGTAAATAACAGAACTAAGGGCCTTGGCTGAATGGAAGCTGGAAGAGCAATGCAAGAACATCTGCGCTGCTTGCACACGTTATTTGAAAATCTCTTCTGTCTACGTATCAAAAATTTGTGACAGCTGTGAAGGTCCTACAATTCCTTCAGTGCAACTAATACACGAAAAACATAAAAAAGTCTGGAATTGTATTTAAAGCAGTTACATCCAAGAGACTTTCCAAAGGCAGCTGCTGAGGAATGAATTTAAAGCTTTTTATGATATCAGATGGAACAGAAGGAGAAAAAAGGTAGGCTGGGGTTTTGCAAAATTAAATCTTGGTTTTCATGGGTTGTCATCGCAACATTGGCCTGTCCCTGGAAAGATGCTTGAACACTGTGCTGGGAAGAGGAGCCATCTGGACAGAGGAGGGCTGAAATCCACAAAGGTGTGTGGAAGTCACTGTGGGATGTTGCTGTCACTTGGGCAGTTTGGAGAATCACATCTCTATCCTGAAGAGTGAGAAAACCACAGAGAGCTGCTGCTGAGCCCTGTGCCTGTTGCCAGCTGGACAGGTCTCCTCTCATGGGGTGAGGCAGGGCAGACTCTGTTGGGGATATGTGATCCCTACAGGGAGGCACCAAGATCTGTTTGCTCTGTGCTGTCTTTACTGTGACAGAGCCTCAGGAAGGTCACTGGGCTGGATTTAGGAGGTGTGGGGTCCAGTGGACACCACCTTGCTAAAGCTGATCACCTGAATCATGCCTTGTGCACTTTCCTTGTTTCTAGTGTGGAAACCAGGTGAGAAAAACACTTGTGGAATGTGCATGCTTTGCTGTGCCACTGCACCTTACCTGTTTGCAATGGTGTGTGAATGTGCCATAGACAAAAATATACAATAAAACCTGCATGAGTTCCTTGGGATTCTTTGTTTGGTGGGGTTTTTGTTTGTTTGGTTTTGTTGTTTTTTTTTAAAATATGGGTAATAAACTCACTGGAAAATGGGGTTTAGGTTACCAGTAATACCCATTAATGGAGGGAGCAGGATGAGAAGGATAATCCTCAAGCTTGTCTGAAGGTTGAATGAGGCAGTGGTGGTTCCTGGGATGTGCTTGGAAGGGTGCTCAGTGTCCTGCTTAATTTATTGCTCCCCTAAATCTTAGCAAGGACAAGGCTGAGGACACATCCGCAGAGAGGTCTGGAAAGGCTGGCTCTTCTCTTTTGGGTGCCCCATGTTGCTCTCTCAAAGTAGAAGACTCTTCTGACCCAGCCTTGAAGGCACAAAAGCTCTTGGGTGGGGTCATCTCCTCCTGCTGCCATCTCCCTGTTCTGCTGAAAGGCCAGCTGATTATCGTGAAATTTGCTGTTATTTGATATACAGCATTTTCTAACAAAATCCAAAGAAAGATGTGATGAAAGGTTTATATGTAAGTAATTATAATGCTGCAGTATTCAGTACAGGCAGAAACTAATATATGAGGTGAAAATGTCAAAATAAAAGGTCAGGAAAGTGAATTACAGAGAAAGTTGAGCATTAGCTAAGAGGCACTATTTGTTGGCAGAAGCTCCCTCCAGTATAAAAAAGGTTAGTAAGGAGGCTTATGAAGACTGAATATTTCACATATAATTAAAATTCTGTATCAGTTATCTTGAAGAGTCATGTAGCATAGTTAAACTAGGACAATTAATATAATGAAAAATTCATGTTTATAGCTTCTGGCTTTTGCCTGGGGTTACTTCATAAACCAAAAGTGACCCTTTGCCTTAGAGGTGATTCCAAGAGCTTGACACGATATAGGTGGGGCAAAGGAAATAAAGTCAAAGAAACAGATTTCTTAAAATAATAGCTAATTATAAACACTGAGAAACATTTAATATCACTTTTTTTCATAATAAACTGAGCTAGCCCGTTATATAAGTAGGGCAGCCATGCAGCAATAAACTATGATTTACTAGGGCTGCAAGTGGTGGAATCACCGTTTCTATTTTAGCACTAAGCAATAATAATAAATTTTTTAGGAGGATGCTACAAAAAAAAGTGTTGGAGGAAATGCACAATGATCGATTTCTCAGAATTAAACTGCACAGACATATTGAATCAATGAGCTCTTTGTTCTTAAAGCTTCACCTACTCTGGCTGCTGAAATTGGAGATTTATGTTGTCAAAAAAATTGTAATAACTATAACTTGATATGCTGGTGTCTGTTAAAGTTAATCCACTTGCTTCCAATATGAAACTGATTGTTTTTTGGTTTTCCTAAATTGCCTTGTAGATTTAGTCATCTGAATAGCTGGTTTTCCTTCCAGCAGAGATTTGCTATTAAAGCTGTTGTCCTACTGAATGTAGATTTCAAGGATTATTCATTCATTTACTTAACATATTGTCCCAAATTACTTATGCGAAGTAATGCAATTTAATGGTGGAGTTATCGATTAATTTTGCTTTTTAAATGTACTTTAAGAGGACAGATTAAGTGAATCTTTACAAAATCTCCAGTTAAGTACTAAAAGGGTCTCTCCTTTGTCAAGTTTCTGTAGGCAGGTTGCTCTAGACCTTGCATAACCTGGCAGGGATCGATGGCAGCTGGTGACCTGCTGACTCGTGGGGATGCTGCTCTAGCAAAGTACCCATGTGTGGTGCTCTGCCTGAAAGTGACTCTTCTCAGCTGCACAGGGACCTCCTGCACATAGTATTCACTTCTGTCCATCTTTATTGATAGCTGTACCCGAGTCCTCATTAATTTTTAACACAGATGCACTGTATGCAATGCAAGAGAATGATGTCTCCCAGGCAGACGATGCCAGCAGGTCTGCTGGCTGCAGTGAGTCTGCATCCTGCCCCTGTACTGGAGCACAGCCCACAAACCACGGCTGTCAATAGCAAGTCTTGTCTGTGGTTTCACACCAGTTGCACATACAAGGTCCAAATCCGAAATGGATGTACCTGTGTATTTCCTGTGGTAGAAGTCATTTATCTCACACAGAGTTTCCTGTTCTCTAGAACACTGTGAATGACTGTAACTGTCCTCTTCTTAGATCCTTTGCTCCATATCCCCTGTTTTTTTCATCTGTTTTAAGGAGGCAAAGTTTGCTGCTGTGTGTAACTCTCCTCCTCTCATTTTTCCATCATTTGCTTCATCTCCTTTCCCAACATCCTAACCCTCGACCTCATATCAGGATCCTCAGCCAACTGACCATCAGCAGCAGGTATAGGATCAGGTAGTTTCTTGAGTTACTAAAACATTGGTTTTATTAAAAAGTTGTTGGGAGGTTTTTTTTGTTTGGGATTTTTTTAAAATATTCAGCTCTTACTGTAAAATCTCAGCTGTGTTTTTATGTGCCCAGCTTAACCTGGTCTAGGTTGCAGTGGAGGAATTTTTGATGGCATGGTGCAGCTCTGGGTGTACTTCTCTCCTGCAAGATGACTTTGCAGAGATGACATTGTGGACTTCCATATGCATTGCTGTGAAATGCTGCCAGATTTCACTGTACTGTTGAAAATAGAGCATTTCTATGAGTGCTGACCTATGTGAAGTCAAGCTTGGGTCACAAAATCAAGGTGATTTCTCTCCTTTTCCCCCATCAGCAACAACAAAATGTGTGCAGAATTTAAATAACCTTGTTACGTCAGTCCAGATGCAGCCCAGGTCATTTTTCCCTATGTATCTTGATCCTGGAGTGAAATAAAACCCCAATTAATTATGAAGAGAAATGGGTCAGCTACAAAATACATCTAGAAACAAATGCATGATACCTTAAAATATCTTTTTAAATCAGGCATGGGATAAGTGTAAATCCTAAATCTCCTTAAACTGATTTTTTTTTTTCTCGACAGGATTAGTAAACCTGTGCCTTACATTACCTTGCTCACCTTCTCTGGGTGTCATACACTCTGTCCCAAGCTCCTGGGGCCCAGGATGCTGCTGCTGTTGTGCTACAGCCCCACTGATGTGACTCAGCTGGAGCTTTGGAGAGTGCAGTTCATCGTCTGTCCTTTGGCCGTTCCCAGCGTTAGGAAATCTCCATTTCCAGAGCAGTTCACCTCCAAGAGGAGGTGTTTGTTGGAGTGCCAAGGCTGGCTGTGCCCTGCCTGCCCTTTGCTCTATTGCAGAGCTGTTTGCAGTCAGTGGCCTCAGAATGTTCCTGCAGTTCTAGCATTGATTTAAGAGGAGGGACCAGGTTTGGGAGAGCAGTGGGCTCACTGAGAGTTGGGGTTTTTAAAGCTTTTAATGGAATCTGTAACATCTGCATCTAGAACTGCGGCATAAAAATTTAATTATCGAATGATAATGACTTTGATATTAATCTCTTGGTTAAAAAAACTGAAGATGATTCCATGCAAATTCTTTCCTCTTTGAATTATAAGAAAAACCAGTATTTCTGGTCCTTCTTTTCTTTTAGCAACTTAGATTATCCTTCTTATGGTAAGACCTGACCTGAACCTGTACATAGATTTTACTCCACGTTCATCACCATGACGTTCAAAAACTTCATTCTTCAGTAGCTGTAGGGAAGTGTTCAGCATCTCAGGATCTGTGTTTGGGAGAGTCACGGTGACCCATCTAATAACTGATTTCTAGTTAGTTATTTTTTGTGCATTATCTTTCCACAGATACAAAACTATTCTTGTCTTTTTCATTTTGCTTATCATTATTGCTGTTTAATGATGGATGATTCAAGGGAATACACAAAATGAGGAAATGTTAGAAGCCTTCCTTAGGGTGTTGTGGAGAGTGTATGTGGGAATGCACAGTTTAATTAAGACTACCTGGCAGACATTCAGGCAAGGGAAGTAATGTTTAAGTAATTTGCTGGAGTTGTTTGAGGATATAACTGCCACAAGAGATAAGGGGAAGTCAGTGCTGGTGGTATATTTAAATTTTGAAGGTGGTTTCTGCATCCAGAAGCAGTGTCCATGCTGTTGCCAGGACAGGCTCATGACTGGTATGACACTGAATCCAGGACCAGGTCCTTTAGGAAGAGGTATAGGTATAACAATGCTCCTGGTAATCCTCTGTGCTAAATGCAACCTGTGTTGCTGTGTGCACTGGAGAAGAAGTGTTGGAAGTGATCCACCATGGAGTGGGACAGCTGAGGATGTGGAGTGTGCCATGGATATCTGTGGGAGAAGAAGGTGCCAGTGGAAGCCTCGTTCAGTGGAGTCTGGGGACAAGGGGACCAAGGATTGTGGCACTCTGCTGATCCACTCCTGCTGTCTGCTGCCTCTCCCTGCCAGGAGCTGGGTGTTTGTGTCTCCTCCTGGCCCTGCCCATGCCTGGCAGAATGCCCTGGGGAAGGGACCTGGCAATCCCACCCCACCTGGGATATGTGTCCTGGGATAACAGAGCCTTTCTAAGCCTTTGCCCACAGCTGAATGCAGAAGGATGGATGTGTGTGGGAATTTTCTCTGCTCTAGGGGGAGGTCCTGGATGTGCATTGATGGTCTGCTCTGACCTGCAGTGTATAGGTGGCTGTAGAGACCCACCCCTGGATTCCTGAGGTGAGGCCAGAGGTAATTCCCAGTGACCAATTTCCATTTGTGTAATGCAGCCTGCCAGGGAAATCCCCTGTCCCCTGCAAAACAAGGAATGATGCAAATGAGCAGTGCAGACACACTGTAGTATATATAAACTTTTATCCAGGTGTTTGTGTTATAAATATATGGAGTAGGTTTAATCACACATAGCAGGGAATTGTGTAAGAACTGTACAGGAAGATTAACCTTGATTTAATGGGAGCAATTTTTTTATTGCTTTTAAACAAATTGACAGGTAAGCGCTGGCTCCTTAGACATGACAGCTCTCATGCTAAGTCTGAATGACAGAAGATTTGAGAGGTTTCAGCATTAAAACATCCAGAGAGGCTCTTCACAGCCCTGCACCCAGTTGATGTGATGCTAAGAAGCCCCCACCTTCCCAAATCTCAGAAGGGCTGCAAAGTTAAGCACGGTGTTCCTCAGCTTAGAGTTTAAACTTTTAAATCCCAACCTGCCAGGCAGTCAGAATGGGCCTCTTGTGCAACTGAATTACATTTTGCATATGGTTTTATTAGATGAGATTTTCTCAGCCATGTCGGGCATGAAAGAATGAGTATAAATAATGTGTTTAAAAGCTGTATAGAACTGCTGCCTGTAAAACAATGTGTTGCTCTGAAATTGCCAATTAGGTCTCCTGCTTGTTTTGTTGTGGTAGAAAGACGTGCTCTGACAGTTCATACTTTTTTTCTTTTCTTGAGACTAGGAAATAGAAAATCCTGATCTTTTCTCTCACATTTCCAATTGACATTCTAAAGAGGCATATTCAGTACAGAGATGTGCATAAGTTACTGAGTTTTATTGAGTTTTAGTTATGGCTAATAAAACCCATTTTCTGCACAGTTATTTAATTTGCATCTATAATTGCAGCAGTTGTACATAAATTAGACATGCAATTGGAAGGCTAATTCAGCTTGTCTACTCCTTCTGCTACAACCATAATTATGGAGCTGTGGTAGCTTCACGTTAAGAGATTTACAGAAGTTTTGGAAAGCATTTGGCTCCAGGGAGAAAATGCTCTGTTGCTATCATCTGCTTTACATGATGGTAATGCAGAATGCCCAGCCTGGGCTGGAAATAGCAGCACTGATGAGGGGCACTCCCTGCCCTGCAGGATTTCCAGTGGGAGCAGGTCTGGCAGGAGCTGTAGCAGCAGCCACACCAGAGCTGTGGTGCCAGTGCAGCAGTTCAGAGCCTGGTGCCAGCACTGGCCCTGTGTGACCAGCTCTGGTACAAGTTCTGTCCCTGGATGTGTCTTCCCAACCTCTTTCTCTTTCCTCACAAGGCGACGAGGGGAAGAACTGGGAAGCTCCTGGGTGTCTGCTCTTGTCTGGGCCTCTTGCTTTCCCTTGCCTCCGTAAATCTGGGGAAACTTCAAAAGCTGGGAGCTGGTACTTACATTGGCATTATTCCAGGCTGATAAGTGTCAGGAAGGCAGGGGTAGGAAGAAGGCTGTGCTGCTGCCAGCTGAGCTGTGGAGGTCCCATGTACATGAAACGCCTCAGTTCAATGTCAACCTCACTTCTTGCAGTTCTTCACCAGTGTTTCCATCAGTGGTCCAGCATTGAAAGCACATTAAAAAGCCTCTTCCCAAGACCCTCTGGCTCCATGGTCATACTCTACAAGTATCTGCCAAATAAAGCAATCTTCTCTCCAAACCTAAACATCCCTTCCTCCCTCTCACACGTGCTTTTTGGCATGAACTTCTCCTTGCTCAGATAGTTGTTTACAGAACCTGCTGGGGTTTTGCCATGACTTGTCTTTGGGGAAGTGGGTTGGTTTTTTGGAGATTATTCTGAGTTGCAAGGAAAGAGAAGGTGGAAACTTGTCTCTGTTGAAATTAAGGTGCTGATACCAGTTGGGGGGCAGGATGTTGCTCACAGGCCCCTGGGCATGTTTTGGCCTTGCTGAGGTTGGTAGCTGTAAGTGATGTCTGGATTGAGCTAGATCCAGGCATGGAAGGCTGGGACACAAAGAGACAGGAGCTACTTTTGCTGCTGGATGAGAAGGTATTTTTTTTACCCTCTGTTTTCCCTGACTAATGGCAGCTGAGGGGTTCTGCAAGAGGAGTTGGTTTCCCTGGGTGAATTCGGGACATACAGACGAGACCACATGCTGTACTCTATAGGTTTTGGGTTTTTAAAAATCTTTGCATAAGGAAGTTCAATCGGTTGCTTTAGTTTCTCTGTTGTGAGACTTCAAATGGATCTGAAATTTGTGATGTTAAGGTATAATCCTGGCAGGTTAATGCTTCAGACAATTTGTTCTTTGCTGACTTTCCTTGTACTTTAGGTGATCCAAATACTAGTGTTCTCTTTTGTCTCCCACGGCATTGCTTGGCTTTCCAGATGAATTTTTAAACCATAATTTTAGTGGAATTGTCCGAGAATATTTATCTCCCCCTAAACATAAAAACCTCACTGTGGAGCTGACCTTTGGTCAGAAGCTAAAACCCATGCAGTGGGCAGTGGTTGCTGCACTAATTTCATACCACAGTTTGACACTCTTAACTTTGTGAAGGGAAAAACAAAACAAACTTCAAAAACTTTTTTTTCCCTTCACAAGCTGCTTTGTTTTCCCTCTTTTCATATTGTAATTTTTTTCATTGCAGTTGGGTTTGTTTGGTGTGGGTTCCCTCCTTCTTCCCTCCCTCCACAGGCTGGTTGCTCAGAATTGGTATTTCCTGATTTTTAGCCAGGCTAAGATCTATTACTAAAGTTGGAGAACAATCTCCCGTTCAAATGGTCAAGAAGTCAAGGTCAAGGCTAAAAGCTCAAAGTGAGGCAGTCTCTGAAAAAAAAGAATTAAAAATCAAAATAAAAATATCAAGCTCTCACTGGGAGGGTTGAGGATCTCCCTCATATTCCTGGTTGAATTCACAAAGACTCCAGGCCTTTAGTAAGGTGCAGCCCTTTGCCTCTTTCAGTGCACCAACTCCTTTAATTCACATTATCCCTTCAAGACCTAAGGCATGGACTAATTTTGCCATGCTTGGAGCCTCACAGGGCAGAGCTGGCTCCTGTCACTGGAAGATGAACACCCTTGTGCTAGCAAGGTGTGTCCCAGAGAAGTGGCAGATGCCCCATCCAGGGAAACAATTCAAGGTCAGTCTGGATGAGGTTTTGAGCAACTTGATCCTAATGGATGATGTCTCCGCCCATCAGGGGGGTTGGACTATATGACATTTAGAAGTTTTTGCATCCAAAACTATTCTGTGGTTCTGTGTCCTCCTCTCTTCTGTAGCCTGAGATGGTTGGGTGCTTTCATATTGTGGAACAGATGTTCACCAAAATGAAATGTGAGTCCTTACTCCATTATTGAATTATTTTTTTTTAAATCCCTAAAACCTCCTGTGATTTGATTTGAAAATAATTTCAAAACAATCATAACTTTGTTTTTGGTGGACCAGTTATTCAGCAAAATGTAAGAGTTGCCCAGCTGCACTGCAGTATTTGAAACCAAGGCACCTCGGACTAAAACCAGAATGTAAGAAACCTTTCCGAACGCTCCCTAAGTTTTAGAGAAGATTAGCCAGAAATAGATTCAAAAGAGCAAAAAAGTAACACATTAAAATTCTCTGATCCTAAGAGAAATATAGGAAAGGTCGAATGGAAAGCTTTGCACTGAGAGGCAGCCTGGAGCTCACTGTAAGAGAACCAGGCAATGGGAGCAACTGGATGCCATCAACCCTCAGCTCTCTTCTGGTGCTCACTGGGGCAGCAGCAGCTGTTGATATCATTTTTCTAATAAAGTTGAAACCAGTGAGAAAGTGATGGGTATTGATCAGTGTCAGCTTCAATAAATACATGTCTAGCTCCCACACAGCACAGGATCATTCAGAGTCCTGCAAGTCCAAAGTAATTGTTGAGGACTCATGGGGGCTTCCAGGGCACCACAGCAAAGAGAAGTCTTTATTGACTGTGGTGCTTTCATGTTTTATTTCATAACTGAGTAGCACTGTTGTTGGGAAAGTAAATGCTGTTTTGTATGACTTTCAAAAACATTCTTTTTCAGCACTGATTTATGGTCTCAGATCTGGTTGAACAGGTACAATAGGTGAACTGAAGGAGACTGTATTTGTGGCATTTGTGTTGCTGAGGAGACAGGTGGGAAGTTGCACTTGGGGAACAATAATCTATTGAAGAGACAGACCCTGACTCCCAATGTGTGTCTTCTTCAGCTGCCAAAAAATATTACTTTTCCCTCCAGCCTTGCTTCCCCTTTGCTACAAATGTCACTTTATTCCTTTAAAGTAAGTTCAGTTAATGTTAACTCTGCTGTTTATCTTTGTAGATTTCTCTTTTTAGAGTAATGGGACAACATAAAGAATTTCTATGTTGAAACACTGAAGAAACAATATTCTCTTGCTCAGCAAGAATGGAAAGTGGATGGAGCCTATTCTGTCTTCAAATGAGGAGCCATGTTATTACTTCTGTTAGCATAATATGCATTAATAATTAATATTATCAGAGTTTATATAATCTACTACCTAAATATTTAGGTTTTTGTAAGAATAAAGAAGATGAATATACTCATGAATATACTCATATTTTTATCTCTTGATTCCCAAAATGGAACATTAACTATGGTATTGCAGCTGATGATTTGTGGAAGGTTTTTGTATTTCTTTTTTTTCCCTGTGATTGTTGTTCAACTGATCACAGGTATCTTTATAATCAGGTAAACTATGAGTGGCTTTGTTAGCCAGTTCTTAACTAGGTGGAAACAGGTCATAGAGTTCAACTACAATAATTTCATGTGTATAAGGTGCACCCTTTTGACTGAAATTGGGATCGGAACCCAGAAGCGCGCCTTATATGCCAGTGTGCCTTATATATGGACAGAGTTTGGAAATTTGCCAACCCGGAAGTGCGAGCCTGAGGCTGCCCTGAGCGGAGTTGAGCCCACCTGGCCCCGAGCCGAGCCAGTAAACCCCGCGACCGTTACTAAATTGTTACTTTGTTGTGTGTCGATCCTTGCTGCAAAAAAAAAAAGTGCGCCTTATACGCCAGTGCGTCTTATATATGGACAAAGTACGGAAAATTGTTGATAACCCGGAAGTGTGCCTTATACTCCCATGCGCATTATATGCGTAGAATTAATGTAATCCTGTCCAGGATTTGGATAAAACCCACAATTCATTGCAGGAACTCAGATCTAGAGTGAGTCTGGTTTTGCCAGTTTTAGAGAGAATGTGTTAATTACTGGAAGCCTTTACCATGTATGTCAGCATTGCTCTCAGTTAACTTCTTGGTTACTTTAGCAACTGCTTTTTAAGACAATTTGAAAGGGATTTTTTTTTGGATGTTGACTTTAACAGTTCCATTTGTTACTATGCAAAAGTAATAGGCTAGAGGCTAAATGGTCTTTAAATACTGTTCTAGAGGCAGAAACTACTTGCAGCTTTGGAACAGCTGTCTACTTTCATCCTTAACAGCATCCACTGATTCTCTAACATCCATTGACTTGTCTAGTCCTCTTAGCTTCCAAATGGGTTAGAACCATTTAAAGAGAATTTGAATTTTAAAAAAAACCTCAGCATCTCATTTTTCTGTTGTTTCTGATAGTTTTCTAATGTTTGACTTAATTTAAAAACATTTCTAATAGAAACGTTAGCCAGCAAGAGAGTTGCTCATCCATCAGCCCTCCAGCCACCTTTGTACCTTGTTAAAATACACAATTCTCTTATTTTAGCATTATTACCTGTAAGTCTATCTCTATATGTGTGTGTATATCTCTATAGATATATATGCCCTTCTTACTGGGCATTGTGCATTTGCGTTTCAAAGTCTGATTTCATTCTCTCTAGTAAGAGCAGAGCAGTCATTACTATTAAAACAATTTTATAGCACTCTGCAAAGGGAATACAAATGCAGTTTCTGACCACTTTAAATCTTATTTGCACAAAGATCATATCTTTAATTCAGGAGATAAATTCCTTGCTACCTAATTCTTGAAAGGCTTTTATTTTGAGGTACGTCTAATTTGTCCCTATAGGAGAGTTGCCTGCTGCCTGCCAAGAAGCACTGCATCCTACCAACTAGATCTCATTTAGTAGAAAAATGACCTGAGTTTGATTAGGCTATGAGCCAATTTGAAGGACAAGCCAGTCAGTGCTGAGCACAGCTTGTTTATCAACAATATGTGAATAACTCAACAAAAATACAGAGGTCCTGAAATGGTAATCATTCCTTTGGAGGAAGGGGGGTAGATATTGGAAAGAGGAAATGGAAACTCCTTTTAGTCTTGGCACTTACAGTTGAGTTGGGTGAAATTTTTATTGGTGATAAAAATCCTGAATTTTTCACTGAACTTCTGATTGACAAAGAAGGAAAAATCCTGAAAATGTAGGTGGGTTTCATGACAGTGTGTTCCAAACAAACCATCTCCCTTCTTTCCTTTGAGATATAATTTTAAATTATTCTCTGCATTGAGACTTGAAATGCTTGATTTCATATCAAATGAGTAAAACCTGATTTCAGACAAACTGAAATGTTTCGTTTGTTTGTTCACTTTTAAAAAAGTTCAGTATTCAAGTCCATTTGACCTGAAAGGAATTAAAAATATTTTGGACCTGCCAGAAAACCAAATAAATGCATGCTGACCTGTTCTAATCCCTCTAAAGCTCCCAGATATTAATGCTAAATTTATCTTGAGAAAGGAACATTAAAGCCCTGCATGCAGGTGCTGGGGAGATGGTTTGCCTGGCAAACCTTGGTGCTTGTCCCTGTGTTCCCTGAGCTCAGGGGCTGTTCCCAGGACACAGCTTTCAGGGATGGGGAGTGGGGTGTGGGAGGAAGCCCTGCCTTTGCTTTCCTAGGGCCAGTGGGGAACTGCAGCAGGAAAACCACCAGTGATTTCTTCTCACTTTCCTCTTTTGCATTTGTGTCCTCACAACTTCTGCCTCTAAATTTGCCTTTTCCCCAGAGGGTTTTGTTATCCTCACACCCATTCATCCTCTTTCCTTCCTCCCCACCTTCCTTTCCCCTCTCCCCAGTCCCAGTCCATGCTCATGAAGAGGAGCTGCCCTTTAAAGCATCTCTTCCCTGCTGTCATTGCCAGGACCCATCTCCCACCCACCCACCACAACAGAAGGGCAGCATTTCACAGATTGCCTCTTGTAGGGCCTGACAGATTCAGAGCTCTTGCACAAATAACAAAAGAAGCCTTTGCCCTTGATTTTGAAATTCCTTGGGACTAAACCTCGTGTGCTTTCACTGGAGCAGAGACTGATTCTCTCTTTCAGGCTTTTTTACTGTCATTTTGAAGTTTAAGAAACTTCTGCATCCTCCGAGTTCTGTCTTTCCTGCAGTCTCTAATCAATTGCAGCTGAGTTTGTTAGTGCAGAAGGTCCAAGCAGATTTAGCAACAAGGGTATTTTCAAAACATAGGTAAAATTATAACTCCTTGCTCAGTTTTAAATCCTGCCAGCATAAGTAGCCAAGGCATCGTGTATTGCCCTGCCTTTGCTCAGCCTGTCTGGATGATGTTTTCTTCTTGTAATACTCAATTTCACCTCTTTTTTAATTGTCTGACTGCTAATTTATGGCAAAATTTTTTGAGATGCACAAGAAGTCTGTTGTACTCACTGATACTGCAAAATGCAGACATATTTTACCTTAGCATTTGGGAAGATTTCTTCCTATGCTTTTCTTCACAAGGTGAAATGAGATGACTGTTTACTTTGTCTAATTAAAAGATCATTATGATTATGCAGGAAACAGGAGCTGTTTTCATTGTCATTTTTTCTGTATGTTGTTTACACTGATGAGTTTTATATTCTACTTGACATTGAGAACATTAAATTGTATAATTTACAACTTTTTGAGACTTTATAACAGAAAAATGCTGCCCTTTTAAAAGGATGGAATAATGCTACTTTGAAATGTTACCAAAATACAAGACTTGAGGTTGTGGCCAAAAAGCGTAGGAAAGATACATATTTGCTTCAGTCATTATCTTTCAGTAATGTTTTCAATGATTCTATGTACTTCTTTGCCTTTTCTCCCTCATCTCACCTTCCTGCCCCTAGGAATTTGACTTTTGTTACCTGTGTGTTTTTTAATGTTATTTTCTCGAACTGTAATTAAACTTAATTTCCCTTTCTTGCAGAATATTTGCCTTATGGAGAGACAACTGCCATCCCATGTAATCTATTGTTATTCAGGTCCTGTACCATGGCTTGGCATTTCATTCTGTTAAAAATGCAAGTGGGATTGTTAGACATGTCACCTACAAAGCCAGGGGGTCAGCTTGGCAGCTTACTTAATGTGCTAATTTGCTGTAATTTAATCATGCTTGGAATATGGATTGGATGTCTGAGTATCTTGGTGGCAGACTTGGACTCAGCCCATAAACACTCCCTTAAAGCTTGGTTGGGAAAAGTGAGTTGTGGCCAGGCCCTGGTTCTCTGCCTTTGGGACTTCAGAGGGGTCTTTGGGGCTTGTAGAACTCTGTGGAGCTGTGGCTCCATGCCCAGAGCCTGTGTGGAGTTTAATTAATTATGCATTAGCTGCAAATGAGATTGAGCACATGGAGCTCCCTTGGTGGCTCTCCGTGAGCGATGCGGAGCAGAGCCTGCTCTGCCCAGGCACAGCGAGCACTCCAGGGAGGGATGGAGCCCTGGTCCCAGGCCAGATGTGGCCTCTGCTTGTGGGTGGGGTGTGGTAAATCAGGCACCTTGTTTTGCAAGTCACAGGCTCTGCAATACAGGCCAGCTCACAATGACTTGCCAAAATATTTGCCAGATAGCACTTCTCAGATGCAATCAATTTAGTCAGTGAAACTTAGAAGTTGGCCTCTAAATTAATTTTCTAGAGTAGCTTTCTTTGCCCCTTTCTGAGCTTACTTTTAAGCATTGAGTTTAGACATCTTGCTCATGCATTATTTGGTGCTAAATTGTGAAACCTGTGTTTGCATTAGAAAGGCTGATAGCTGAACATTTTCCAAAGGATAAGTTTCACTGTTGGAAAAATTTTGTGTTCAGTTCTCAGAGATCTCCATTTCAACCAGGTCACATAGACTGGTTTCCTGGCTGGTTTGCCAGTTCTTTCATTTCTCGTTTTTGACTATTATGTTGTAACACGAAAGGTAAAATTTTAACACCCTATGTTTCACCATTAAAAAAAAAGTTTTAGCCTGGGGTATTCTATTACCTTGCTCTCACTTAATCTTCCAACAGTGCAATTATCTCTCATCTTTATGTTACTCTTTGTGTAACTCTGGCCCTGATGAGATCAATTTAGTTTTCAACTTCTCTTTTTAGTATTGTGATATCTTTTCTCTTTGCTGTGATATGGCAGAAAAGATCTCCCTGGCAACACCTAGCTGTGGTTATTCTTAGTGCCTCTGGCCTGGCCACTTGCTATGGTGTCCACCTGGCCATTTTCACTGCACTAATTGGTTTGTCCTTTGCAAAAGACTTTTCCTATTTTTTTTTTTTTTTTTAATTTTTTAAAATTTCTCTATTTTTCAGCTTTGGTAGGTTCATCTCTGTTTTTCTTTATGACTGTGATTCTCTGATCTAGATTTAGATTGAATATTAAGGAAAAAATCTTCCCTGTGAGGGTGGTGAGGCCCTTGCACACATTTCCTAGAGCAGCTGTGGCTGCCCCATCCCTGGCAGTGCCCAAGGCCAGGTTGGACAGGGCTTGGAGAAACCTGGGATAGTGGAAGGTGTCCCTGCCCATGGCAGGGAGGTAGAATGGGATGAGCTTTAAGGTCCCTTCCAACAAAAAGCATTTTGTGATTTTATGATTCAGGCAGGCACTTGGGCACGTCCCAAGTTTCAAAGTCACTGTGCCGTTGCAAAGGTAACAAGGAAAAGGAGCATTGCTTGTGCCTGTGTGTTTGCAAGAATGTGCATTCACTCTGCAAATGGGGGACAATAGTTCTGCCCCAAGCAGTTTACAGCAATTGCTCTCCAAATGAAATACTGTTAAATACTTTGAACTGCTGATTTCAAATGCCAGGACCAGATCATTCCAGCAGGATTTCAGCTGCTCTGTCTGCAGGGCTTCATGCAGCTGGAGTCTGAAAGCTCTTTTTGGAGAGCCCAGCCCAACTTACCCCAACAGCCACAGCAAAGTGCCCCTGGCCAGATGAAAGGTGGAGCAAGCTCTGTGTTAAAATGTCATTTGACCAGAAACAGCATTATCATAACTCAGAGGCAGGGAGCTTGTAATGAGATCATATGGTCAGCAGGGCACACAGCCTTAAATCTGCCTTTTGAATGGTGCTTTGCACATCGGGACAGGACAAGGATTTGTAAAATTGGAAAGGTTGCCTGTGCATATCCAGTCTTCAGTTTACTGGTGTGGTCTTACTTTTGGTTTATGTAAAAATGTGTGAGAGGAGGAATTTGATCCCACTCCTCAAGAGAATTCTGTTGCAGTGATTGCTCTTGGTTAAGGATTTACCAAGTAGCAGCCATTGTTAACCTGTGATTCAAGGAATCACAAGAATCCCGTGAAAATTGAGCTCCAAGTTAAAATTGTGTTTAGGCAGTGTCCTCCTGGAGATGCCTTTTAAACATTGCTGACTTGGTATCATGTACCCAATGCACTCTGTGGATTTCCTCTTGTTTAGGCCGTTTTCAATTTGCTTTCACCTCACAGAAGCTCTCTCCCATTTTAATTCCCTGCTGGCTTTACCCAGTTTTCTTATGAGTGATCTATAGCAGAAGGGTCCAAATTCAGACTGTAGTATGGGAAAGGGATTTATAAATTATGAAACACCAATGTAGCTGAGCAGGATGGTTAAGGTGGAGAAGAAAGACAAGTAGAGGACATTTGGAAAATAAAGCAGAGAGCAGAGGAAGGTGAGTATGGCTGTAAAACCAGCTAAAGTGAGTTTGTAAAGAAATTAAAAATCAGAGAAACGATTGGATAAGGAATGAACATAGCACAACATGGTTATGTACAACTCTAATGAAAAACAAAACCCCAAATGGAGAAACTTAAAAATGGGAGAATAAATCACTAGGGGATAAAATCCAAGGTTTGATGACTGTTCATTGTTGACTCAAACCTCCATGGATGGGCTTCAGTTTACCGTGGAAGAGAAATGAGAGTTTTATAAAATGCATGAACAGGCTAATTGGAAGCTAATTAGGGAGTCAGTTGATCACAAAGGACTAACACCAGAGAAGCCCAAGGATCCCAGTGGCAGGGAGTACTGCAGAAAGATGGCTCATGATTTAAGGTGCAATTCCCGAAAGAGCAGTTCTCTGTCAAGCTGTCAGCAGGGTTTGGTGCTTTTCCAGAGATGCAGATGTGCTTGAGCACTGGGAAGCTGAGAGCAAAGCAAGTCCACCCTACCTGCTTCTGCCTCCCTGCCACACAGCCTGTTCCTCCTGCATTTGCAGCACTGGGGGGTGGATGGGCTCATGCCTGTGCTGGGATTGCATTCCCAGGCTTGCAGTGGCACTGCCACCAGCTGTGCTGCAGCTGAGCAGGGCTGGGTGCCCTGAGCTCTGTCACAGATGGATTTGGCACCACAGCAGAGCAGGCTCCAGCTGTGCTTCACAGGTCCTCAGTCTGAGTCACCAGGGTGAAAAACATAAAAACAGCCCAAAAGCTGGTGGTTTGCAGCAAGGAATGGGAGGCTGGGAGTTCCTTCAGCGGTGTGTCCCAGGAATGGAGATGAGTGGCAAAGCAGCAGATCAGAAGTGCTGATCCTCGTGTGGCTGCAGAGAAGGTGCTCAGCAGTCGGCTCAGGCACTCGTCTGCTCCCACACTGACAGATGAAGTGTCCACAAAAGCAAACCAGCTGCATTTCAATGGTGGCTGCCTGGTCTGAATGCTGCACACTCAGGTTTGAAATGAAATTCCAGCTCGTTGCTGTGCTGACAAGCCACAGATGATGGCTGTGAACATGACACACAGTTCAGTCTCCTAGCTGCTCATCCTGGCCTCTGCTCTGGGCTTGCCAGAAAGTTCCCTTCTCCCTATCAGAAAGAGGAGATAGAATATTAGAAGCTGCTTTATTAGAACAATATTGCTGCTGTGGGATTGGGGAACACTAAGGCTTGTACTGTTAAAGTCCAGTTGTTTCATAAAGTCTGTAAGTGCAGCCACGTTTTCCTGAGCCTTTTTGAAAGGGGTTGTGAAAAAAACAAAACAAGATCATGAGCCAGCAACTGTGGATTTGGTGGCTGTCCTAAAGGGAGTGACAGAAAACACAGGGAGAGGAAGTTTTTATGGCAGGCAGTGTGTTCATGCTTCAGTAACTGAGAGCATCTGTTTGAGCTTTGCCTGCCATGATGGGTGAGGCAGAATCAGGAGATGTCATGTAATTGGTTTTCCATAAAGAACATGATATCAAACATTCATGAGCAAGTAAAAATTCCCAGAAAATAAGGTGGTGTCATCCCAAATTTTTGCAGATGGAGAATTCTTCTGAAAGATGGTCTGCAGTGGTAGGAAAAAATTACTGAAACATCACTGAGATTTTAGCTGGCTTTAGAAAAAAAGAAGGGGTTTGAGGGATTTTTGGTTGAACAGTTAGAGTGCTGCTGTCATTTGATTTATTATGAATGTACAGCAAAAGAGAGAAATAGAAGCTTGTCTGTGAGTGGTAAATTTTCACGAATGTGAATTTTTCCTAGCAGGACCAAGAGGGTTTCAACACAGGCTGTTGAGAGGCTCTGCAAATGCCAAATGTCTGCTCTTGGGAGATGGAGAACAAAGTTGGCACCAATAATTAGTGGCTGATTTGGCAAAAGTTGCTGAAAATTGACATCTGAGGAAGAGGTCTTGGGATGATTTAGTAAAACAGTTTGAGATTACTTTTGTGATGTTACTGTGCACAGTGCAAGGGGTGATCAGAAGGAATGTAATATGGAAAATGTGAAGGAAGAATCTGGTATCTTTGTGCTTTCTCTTGAGTTTTTCTAGTGTACTGGTAGCAGTACAATGATACAGCAAAGTTATTGACACTAACTAACGAAATTTGAGATGCCAAAACATCACAAATTTCTCATTTACTACATATGGAACTTTCTTTCTCTTCCTCTTTGCTAAGATATGGCCATTAATTTCACGTGGATGTAACTGTCATTTAGGAGCAAATCCAACATGGGAATAACATTGCATGGTCCAGCAAATCCAGCAATTCATCATCCAAGAGCCTGAGAGGCAGAGCAGCACTGGAGGAGCCCTCTGTGGGGTTTGTGGTCAGGCGTGTGTGGAGGCATCCCTGCCTGGCCAGGGACAGCCTCTGGGAAACAGCACTGGGTGGGAAGTTGGGATATGAACCAGAAATCTTGCAGCTACTGTTGTAAATGTTTTGAGCTGTGTTTCTGGTCTTGGGATGGTTCCAGCACCAGCTGGAGCCAGTGTGGCTTTCCCTCTGCTGGGAAGCACATGGGGTTGGTGCCTCAGAGGTACCAGTGCCCAACACTGGGCGTGTTGTCCTGAGGGGAATAGTTGAGGGCTGAAGGTAATTGTGTATGTGTGGAATTTTTATGCTCCCAAGAAAATTTAAAGTGCTTGGTTGGTGCCTACTGGCAGTGAGATGACTTCCAGGGAACCTCCTGATAACTTTTCTCAGGAGTTGGCAGGACTGTAGGGACTGGAGAGTGACAGTGATGAAGTGAGCAGCAAAGAGGGAGGACAGGCAGTTTTCGCTGCAGGATGGTAGGATCACATTTTGCCTCTGGCTGATTTACTCACAGCAGGAATAAAGGTACCGTGCCAGGAGTTAGTTTGACACATAAGGGAGAGAAATGAAAGCACAAAAGCTCAAGATACCTTGACAGCCAATCACCCACCCAAATAACAGCCCCCCAGCCAGCAGGGTTTCCTGTCCACAATCTCAGTGCACTGCTCAGGCTCTCCCCCTGCTCAGCACTGCTGTTCTGCAGTAGCAGCTCTGATTTAGCTTTTTATGCACAGCAGAGAGAAGACATGACATGCAGCGCCTGCCTAGGCTTACTTTTCTACAGAGTTTTAAGATTTATGGCCATATTTTACAGTAACTGGGATTTGTCTTTTAGGTCATGAATATATGATTGCCCCATGTTCCCATAGCAAGCCTCCACTGTGATGGCTTGGTCACACTTCTGAGCACTAGCTAGGAAATTTTAACACTGATGTTTTCAAGGTGGAGTAAACCATGAAGGCAGAGCTGCTTGGCAGGTCTGGAGTCAGATAAAGAGCTTCCTGCAGTGCTGCCAGGCCAGGCTCCTTCACCCTCCATGGTACACCTGGGAGTGACAGCTGGGCTCTGCGTGAAGAATGAATTCTCAGGCTGACCCATGGATTCTGACCAGACTAATTTTAAAAGCTTATGGCCCCAGGAGCAGAAGCTGCTGGGAGCCCTGAGGATGGCAATGAGAACGTGGTGGTTGTGCTTGTTAGCTGCATTAGATGCTGCTGTTTGGGGAGAAGGACAATGGGCTCCATGGGGTGCTGGACCAGCACAGGGAACCTTCTGTCTCTCCACTGAGCAAGAGGAGCCCTGCCAGGGCACTGCAGAGGAGATCCTGTGCATCTCAGGACAAGCACGTCCTTGAAGCTTGCTGGAAACTGGCAGGAAGCTGAGTTTTCAGGGGCTGTCCTGTGCCTGGAGGTCTCTTCAAGGAGAGCAGAGTCCAGCTTCTCACCACATGAGGCACAGCCTGGGGCCCAGGGCAGTAAGGACTACTCCACAGGGATTGAGGATGCCTGGTGTGTGTCCCTCCTGGCAGCCAGAGGCTGTGCAGGTTGGTGTGTTGTCACCTCAGTGGGGAGCTGAAGGGACTCTGCTCAGGCTGCACATCACCCAGGACCTGCTGACACAGCAGCCTGAGGCAGCCAAGTTCAGGCAAGAGCACAGATGTTCTTGTAAAGAGCCCAGTGATCTGGTGACTCATTCCCTTCTCAAGCAGCCACTTTTGATGTAAAAACTTCAATAAATGGAAATGGAGAATCCACTTTTGTAACATTTCCAAGAGCTGTTTCTCATTTCTGGTTTGAAGGTGATGGTTTGAAGCTTGGGTTTCGTCCCTTTGCTACCCATTTTATGAATCATTGGGACCTTTATTCAACCCACAACCCTCTCTGTACTTTTGCTGACCTCTCTAAGTGAGTCTTTCCTGACATTTGCTAAAATCGAGAGGTTCTTGAGGGTGATTCCAGTCTCTTGTAATGCAAATGGTAATAATGATATGAATGCTAATCACTGTTGTTCTGTAGGATGTAATGCCAAAATTTCATATTTTCATGTTAATTTTTAGTAGATAAGTGCCACATGAAGCATGTCCATCCTGTCAGGGAACATGCTTTTATATCACAGGAACTGTTAGAAATCATTAGTAATGAAGGAGACAACTGTTGTGCCTGGTGGGTTGGTCTTTGACATGCAGTAATGCAAAGTGACACGGAAAATTCGGCATGAAGGATGAAAATCTGTTAAAAAAATTGTGGACGTAGCTATAAATGAATTAATCTTGTGTCTAAAATGTGGTGCTGAGCTGTAATGAAAACAGGATCCATGTCACTACTGTTGGGTTGCATGTGTGTAACCAGGGAAGGAGCTAAAGGGTTGAGGCTGGGGGAACTGGTTCTGTGGTAGATAACAAAAGGCTGTACTAGCAACTGCACTAAACTTGGAATAGGAGTCTGTGGGCAGTAAGATCAGATTTGAAGGACATGTCTATCTTTAACTGTTCTAAATAGAGGCTACCCTGGGTAGCTCAGGATTGCTGGACATTGTATTTCTGTTAGAAGTACTTTTAAGCAACAAGTATTTTATTGCAAACAAGTCCATTCTTCTCATCAAGACGTTGGTATGACTTGCTGCACTTTTGGGCCTGTATTTATAATGCAGTATTACTCTGTAGTTTCTCTCTCATTTAGGTAGTTTTTAATTGACATTTCCTAAAACTGATGCTGTTATATAAGACTCAGAACATAACAAATGCTGCTACTTCAGATTTATCCGAGCTGAAACCTGAATCTCTCGTGGCTGGTGACTCTGATTGTTTGATCTGTGTGTCTGTTTGATTCCAGGCTCCAACCTCACAGATCTGGGCGCTCTGGGCAGCACGCTGGGCGTTGTTGAGGAGCAGGTGCAGAGATCGCGGCAGCGCCGCCGGAGACACGCCACAGAGGACGACTACAACATCGAGGTGCTCCTGGGGGTTGATGACTCAGTTGTTCAGTTCCATGGGAAAGAACATGTTCAGAAGTACCTGCTGACCCTGATGAATATTGTGAGTACAGCTCTGCTGGCTGCCCTGTGGGAAGGCTCCGAAAGGGCTGGGAATGTAGGTTGGGTAAGCCATTTGAATAAGACGTAACAGATTTTTCTTGTGGCAGGAGATAAAATAACTCTAGGAGGGAAATCCAGGCCACTTTCAGAAAATCCAATAGGGGAGAAGCAAAAAAAAAAAAAAAAAAAAAAAAACAAGATAAGAAAAAGAAGCCAAGACAGAAGCTGAGTGTAGAACTCTTAAAATGCTCCAAGTCCTGCTTTTGTGCTTTGGTGTATGGGGACACAAGGTCAGGGGCTCAGGTTTTTGGAAGTCATTATATTTTAGCTGTATATTCCCTTAACCTAAGCTTCCTGCTGAGGGACACAGTTTGGAGAACTGTCTTCAAATAAAGTTCTAACAGAAATTACAATTGGCTTTTACATTTTTAAAGCTACTCTGCTGAATTCTTTGATTTCTCAGCAGCCACTTTAGGTCCCGGGCCACCTCCCTGCTCCTTGTTCACGCTGCAGTAAAATGCTACGCAGTGTAACCCTGAGCTTTCTTAAACTGAGTTAGTATTTACTCCATGACTGACATCTTTAGGTTTCCTTAGTTAAATATTTAATCTTCAGAAGTGTAGTCTGTGCAACAGACTATATAGTATAGGAGTGATGAAAGGAGACACTAGGGAATATTGTTTGAAAGAATCACTTTTTATTTCTAAATATCAATGCAGCAGCCCTCTAGGACCCCAGACAGTAAGCAAGGACACTATTTTTTGGAAAAAAATGAAGACTTGAAAAATCATCCCTAGTACCTAAAAATCAAAATATATTTTATTCTTTTGCCAAAGAAATAGAAGTAAGTGGTAGCCCCCCTCATAGGGAACTCATTTGGGGATGACTCTCCTTCTCATGTGGAACTGCAGTCTTTTCTCAAAACACACTTCTGAAAAAGCTTTGGCCTCAGTGAATGTGTATTCTTAGTAAAATTGTGTTGAGTAAAAAATTGTAGGTCTGCTCTGTTTTTGACAAATGGAGTCTGACTGCTGAAGTTTACAGTTGTGTCAAGAGGATGAGCCTGGAGATGACTCCTTTCACTTTGAAAACCACAGAGGCAAAAATCCAGGCTATTAGGTAGATTTGTCTGGGATATAGTTTTTCCAAGATATATTTTTTTAATTATGAAGCTTGGTTTTTTTCTTTCTTTATTATGCTCTTTTAGCAATGTGCAGAATATCACTGTTTTTCATTTTAAATGAGAGGTGGAATACAATTTAAGAAAATCCCTTGTGTGATATAAATTCAGTTATGACTTTTTATAACAGCATTGTAAATAGTTAAAAACCTGCCCTGATGTTAGAGTTATGGGGTACTTGGTGTCTGCTCTGATGGCTGTAAATGCATATATTCTAACAGAAATGACATAGTGAATTTCATTTATTTGTGTGGTTTGTTTCCTCTGAGGCTTAAAACAAAGTCTACAGTGAAACAGATGGTTTTATGCATCTCTAAATTAACAAGTCAAACAGGCCAAACCAGGAATGTGGCAAACAGGCCAAAATAGATTAAACAGGACTCTTTACTTATCATGTCACTTACGTCTATTTTTAAGAATTAAAATATACAGTAATGGTAAAGAAGCCATAAATGTTCCAGCTCTGGAATATACTTTTTCCTAATTATAGTAAACCATCCAAGACACAAATTGCAAGAAATAACAACTCTTCAGCAGCCTGTCTCTGCAAGTGGTTTAGAAAGTGCAGCCTGTGTAACCATCCCCACAGGGCATGGCAGCTCTTGGCATAGGCAGCAATTGTTCTGTTGAGAGCTCTGAGGTACAAACATGTCTTCTGGGGACTGAGGATGTGTCCCATGCCTTGTGCCCAGATTCGAGGAGCTGTTTGAAATCCCCAAGGCCTCTTGAAAGGCTCTGGATAGTCGCTGGCAGTCATCAGTGTTGTCCTGTTCTTTCCTTCAGAATCCAGCTGTTTCTGGAGCCTGTATTTCAGCAGAGGGCGGGTGATGGGAGCCAGTCCTGTTTCCAGCTCCAGCACAGAGGGCCAGGAGGGGTTGTTACTGCAGGTGGTGATGCTGCATTGTGCCAAGGACAGCACAATGCAGAACCAGCTCTTGCCCTCATTGCTAGATGGGTGCAAGGAGTAATTCTGTATAGATAATGGCTTTGGTCTCCTTTCCTGAGATTCACAGTGACTCCCCCATTGCCCTCTCTTCTACCTCTTTGAATAGCTGGGGGTTTCTGTTTAGAGCCCACTATAAAAGGCCTTGGGGTCCCTGGCTGTTGGGGTCACATGTATGCACTGTGTTTTGATGAGATGTGTAGGTCCAAGGTTACTGAAAAAGAAGACACAGCTACAAACAATTCCAGCTGTATTTTTAAATCTAACCAGAGATCCTCTCATAACCATCAGATTGTGTGCAGCCTGCTGGGTTTAGGATGTAATCAATTAGCTTCCTGTAGCAACAAGGCATAGAATCAATTAGTTCTGTATGGTAACGAGGTAGTAAGCATAAAATCGAGAATGCATGGTAACAAAATAAAGTAATTGTGAAGGTATTTACTGGCGATATGACAGGTGATCAAATAGTTGAATTTATGAGGTTACAAAAAATGAAATAAATCTTAGGTGAATTGTTCCTCCTGGGACAAGACATTACTTTCCCAGAATCAATCCCAGCATGGCTGCTTCTCCCACTGTGCTTGATCTCCTTATGTGTGATGGTGTGAGCAGTTGTCCTTAACTAACTTTTCCCAGGGATCTTGGGTGGAACCCTACCACCAACCCAATCAAAATAATATTTTTTTTTCAAGCCCAGTGCAATGACTGTAAATTCAGTAAAATCTGTTTTGTGCAGCTTAAGTGATGTGTTATAGTCCACACCTAAAAGCCATGAACTGAGAAAAAACAGGGGCTGGGTGTCCTGGCTATCTTGAATAGCTGTGCTAATATTTATCCCAAAGTTTGGAAATGAAGTCACTCCCAAACAAACGGTGATAGATGCCAGAGGATTTTTAACACGTTGGGCTGCAGCCACGTATCGTCTGACTGTGCGCCAGCCATTCCACTGCAGTGAGTTCGGCCTCCTGCCTCCCCTTTTTCCTCCTCCAGTCATTTCCTCCTACAAAACTCTGGTTTATCTTGACCTCCTCTCTTTTCTCTGCTCAGCACCATTGGGACATTTAATCACCTTTGGAAAAGATGCCATTGTTTTAGCTTCAGAGACCCTCGGCTGCCTCTCGCCTCACCATTTTCATTTGTACGTCATGCTGTGTTTTTTCCTGGGAAGGATATTGGCCTGCACAGTCCTCTGCATTTCCAAGCATGAGCCCACACATTGCACAAATTAACTTTATAGCATGCAGGAGCATTTCCACAGATGAGAGTTATTTGGGTGGAATCTTGTAGTTCTGTGGTTACTAAAGAACGTAGAAGGTAACTCAATTTCAACAAGAAAGCATCTCAAAGCCTCAGTAATTGCATCTGCTTGTACAGTTGTTTGGGAAATGCTAGAAAAGTGCAAGGCTACAAGTGGCATTGGAGAATTACCTTGTTGCTTGGGAAAGAAAAAGTTTCCGCTGCAGGATGCTCTGTGAGGAGGAGAAGATGCTGAATGGATTTTATTGAGCTGAATGGCTTGGATGTGTGCACTGATCACAGGATAAAAAAACTGGCTGGGTGGTCAAGTCCAAGGGGTGGTGGTGAATGGAGCCAAATCCAGTTGGTGGCCAGCCCAAAGTGGTATTCCCCAGGTCCAACAGTGTTCAATATCAGTGATCTGGAGGAGGGAGTTGAGTGAATCCTCAGTCCATGTGCAGGTGACACCAAGGCAGATGGGAGTGTTGATCTGCTGGAGGGCTGCAAGGCTCTCCAGTGGGATCTGGACATGGCCTCGAGTTGCTCCAGGAGATGTTTAGATTGAATATTTGGAAAAATCTCTTCGTGGTTGTCAAGCATTGGAACAGACTGCCCAGGGAAGTGATGGAGTCACCATCCCTGGAGATGTTTAGAAGATGTTTGGATGTGGCACTTGGGGATGTGGTTTAGTGGTGTCCTTGGCACTTGATGGTTGGACTTAATGATCTTAAAGAGCTTTTTCCAACCTAAAGGGTTCGTTGATTCTGAAATGGGTGTTGTTGGTACCCAGTTCTGCTGCTGAAATTCTCTGTTCCATAACCCTCATAAAAGTAGTTTCCAGAATTAAGAAATTTTCAGAGGTAAAAATCTTTAATTTATTTTCCATTCCTTACTGTAAAAGGGCTGATGTTGAAATATTGATATATATTAATGTAATGGATATATGACCAAAATATTTGTGATACCAAAGCCCATCTCCTCAAAGTAGCTAAGTGCCTAATTGCTGCTATTTCAAAGGGAGATAGACCCTAAATAAAAATTATGCCTCACTCTGGGCTAGATTTATCTGAGTATTTAGTCATTTACTTGCCTTTGAAATCAGTGAGAATCGGTATTAAAAATTAGCTCATGGGATTATGTATCCTCCAGCCTTCAAGTGAAACTTCAACTCCAGAACAAATACATTAAATAACTTTTCATTTGAATAACTGAAATCAATGAGAGTTATGCAGCTGGGGGTTTTGGAAAGTCCCTGGAGTCTTTCACCTGCATCTTTCAGCACTACATGTCTTTGAAATTGTGGCCCTGAGGCGCTGCTGAATGTGTTATCTGTCCTCTTTAATAGGATTTACATGATACTACTATTATAGATGAGATTTCTGCTCTCGTATCTCTGTCTGATGAGGGATGAAGATTTGCAGGTACAGAACAGCAAGTCCCTAATGAGAGGAAAGGGCAGAAATGCCATTGGTTTCTAACTGACAGTTGGATAAAAACCTGAAAGCATGTCTAATTCAAGCTGCTAAAAAGAAAGTGATGATTGAATACATTGAAATAATGGTGCTCCCTGTCTTCAGAATCATGCATTTTAAACTAAAAAGCATTTCTTTTAGACAGCAAGGATATTTCAATAATGTAGAATTTGAGTAGATTTTTGAGAATTAAATAATTCATAAGCTCCAATGCTCATTATTTAAAATCAGTTTATTTTAATGTGGGCACTTTAAAATTGAACTAACTCTAAGAACTTCCACAAATAACAAATGTAAGTCCAACTCTATTCATCTGAGGGACTTCAGCTGTCCGTAGCTGAATTACAGTTTGTTTGAAAGTTTAAATATATGTATGTGAGTTAACTCCACGTTTTGACTGTTCATTATAAACCAGTAGCTGTGACTGGTGTGAACAGTGTCTGAAGAGGCCTTCATGAGGTTATTTTTGTTCATTATCTTGATTGCCACCCTACGTGGAAGCTGCAGTTGTGCCTGGGCATTCAGGGGCTCCTGCAGGAAAGACCCTCTCAGAACTCTTACAGGTTGTGCTCATTTTCACTGGGATATTATTCCCAGTGTCAATGAGGTGAGCATTGCTCATTACTGGTGCCTGGGATGTGCCTTGCTGCCCTATCACACAGGTTTTGGTACTGTCCTCAAGGCAGAGGGTAGGTACCGTTAAAAGATTGATTTTTTTTTCCTTTACTCCAAATACCATCATGAGCTTTAGCCGCAAAGGTTTCAGCCAGGGACTTCTGAGTTGTGACAGTGTGGTTTGTGTGATGGAGTGTGGATAATTAGGATCAGCTTTCAAATTCTGGATGCTTTTCTTAACCAAAACATTTAGATTTGAAGAGGTCACCATATTTATTACTTTGACACCACACCCCCATCCCTTGTAGTCAAGCGATAAATCAGTCTGCTTAATTATTTTATGAAGCTATAGTTGATTTTATTAACATGATCTTGAGACAGTAATTCAGAAAAATACTGAGTCTGTTGGTGCAAAGGTAATTTACAGTGTTTAGAGAAACTTCTCACTGCAGTGGTTTATCAGCAGGAATGAAAAGTTCCAAGAGCCTGCGGGAGGAACTAAGAAAAATAAATTAGTCATGAAGTCAGAAAACAAAGTCTATGACCTTTCTAAAGCCAGTGTTACAGTCGGAGATGAGATAGAGACCTGTAACATGAGGCTACCTAGCGCCTTGCCAGCACATCTGCTGGGGAATGTTTTTCATTTTGATCAGAAGCAGCTAGCTTGGACTGGTAACACCTACTGACTCTGACACCAGGGAAGGTAAATCAGCCCTCAGACTCGTGTTTGCATAGAAAACACAAGATTCTTATCTCTGTTTTGCAATGTACATTGCCAAGCTCTTCTAAAACTGCCTGGTGTATGTGGTTTTGAGCAGAATGTTAGTTGTTTTCCAAATGTGAGATCACAGTTTGACCTTTAAGTTTCATGTGTGTTGTGTGCTTTCATTCTTTTTTTCCTTGTGATGCTCAACAAAGATTTCAGGACAAAAAGAGTTCCTCTCTGAGGAGATGCCTTGTAAGGACTATAAAGGGAGACTAAGAGCCCTTGATTTTGCCTTATGGCTTTCTGTGTGACCATAGTACATCCACTAGAGGAGCTGATGTAAATGTTATTCCTGTGGGATTGAGATAAAGCTTGGGAATGTCAGAAATGCTCATTTGGGATCTTCAAAAGCATAAAGAAGGTGATGAAAATTGAAGAGCACAGTGGTGTTTGAAGTGAGACCACAGAAAAATAAAGTGATAGGGAAACACTTCTGTGAGAGTCAGATTACAGAAGTTTGTGCTCACTATCCACCATGACATTTCTGGTTCCTATCCTGTAATTCAGACCAGATGTTTCTTGCAGAAATAGACAATCACTGGATGCCCACCAGGCACTGAGGCTTTGCTGCAGATAATTATGATCTGATGAACGAGCTGCATCTCGGGCTGGGCTCTAACAATGGCTTGCCAGGAGCTCTGCCATCCCACAGGGAAGGAACTGATGTTCTCCAGCCTCTGCAGTATTGCTCTGGCAGAGATCCACACATGGTCCCAGCTCTGCCCAGGAGCCATCAGTAATTTCTGCAGCAGTACTTGTGTAAGGATGCTGGGTGATCAAAGAGGGGGCTAATCAGCTTGGATGGATCAGCAATGTGTGGTGGCTGCAAACCAGATGACTCTTGGTTTGTGCCCTCTCCAAATGGTCAGATGTGCCCTCTGATGGCTGCTGGTGCTGGTCAGATGTATTTGACAGTGATGTAGCCCGAGGTTGAGGCTCGGAAATGTCCAGCAGGCATGGAACAGCGCTCACCCAGGCGTGAGGAGCAATCCATGGAGCTGCCTCAGGACCAAGCTGATGGTTTATGGTTCAGGAAGTGCATTGTGATGAAATAATCTGCCTTTTGCATAGCAGATACCAACAAACTCTGCAAGGCTGGGAACTCCTTCAAACTGCATGAATGAGTTTGCTGATGATTTGCCAAAATACGCCTATTATTCTCCTATGTTGCATTGGTTTAATTAGGGATCCAGGGAACCACCTGACTTTTCCTAAAAATCCTGCCAGCTCTATCAGCAGGTAACCTGCTCTGCACCAAGACTAGCAGAACTGCCGGCAGTTGATTATTATTTGTGTTACAGGAGCTTTCAAAATTCCCTTTTAGGATCAGGCCATGCTTTGCCCACTAATCAAAACTTTCCAGTGCTTCTTTTACAAAGCATGAGGCACCTCACAGGCACTTGGCTTGCCTTTAGCTTTTTGATGTATTCTATGTCTTACTGTGCTGACTTGAAACTTGCTCAAGGCAGAAGAATGATAAAATTAGGAGAGAGGGACTGATGAAAAAAGTAAATAAAGTCTTTGTTTTTCTTTTGTAGCAGCAATCTGTGCCAGCCTGATTTCTACACAGAAACTTTAAATAGAAATGCATGTTTTCCTTTGAAATATCCCAGAAAAAGAAACCAAAGATATCCCAAAATAGTTAGCGAACTACAATAGCATGATGAAAGTCTCTTTACAGTGTTCCAGTGTGCTTTGAATTCTTTGAGATTTACCCAGCCTTCTTCATCACCCTCTGCAAATGCTGAATCACTGTAGGACATCTATCAAGATTGAATTCATTGACTGCCTTCAGTTCAGGAGCTGTGATTATGGGATGGTCTCCGTGTACTTTTATTCTCCTATGCAGCAACTTAATTTTAGACTTACTGATCTAAGAACTACAGGAGATTGACTCTGGCTTTTCTTCTGTTGATATGAACCAGGATGTCCTGGTGAAGTACATGGAGATGCAGTGCTGGAAAAGTACTTACAGTCTTTTCCACAGCTGTGTATGTTTATTGCACAGGCATCTGAACATGTATCTCCACTGTCTGGCTGTCTCAGTGAGTCTCAAAGTTGTGAGTTGCTCTCAAGCCTGGAGCTTTCTGACTGCACAGGCTAGTTGGTCTTTTCTGCCCTATACATTGAGCTGCATTAGCTTGACTCTGCTTTCCTGTTGAAATAAGAGGTGGAAATGTGGAGAATCTGCCCTTGGGATTGAGGTGACCCTTTAGTGTGTGCATTTTCATGAACATTGGCTTGGATCTTGTATCTCTAACAGGTTCCTGAAACAAATAGGTGTGATTTAGACTGTGTGGGAAAAAAGGAAGAGCATCTATTTCAGCATATTATTCATGTGCAGTGAGCTAATCCTAGCAAACCACAGTTTAGCTCAGAGGAAGATGCTGAGTGAAGAGGGCTTGGAATCATCCTTAATGAAACTAAGACCCAGAGCTTTGAACTGGCCTGCTGTCTTCCAGAAAACCCAGGATCCCAAGAGAACCAAGCTGCTTTTTACAGTGCTTGTGCTTTTCTGTTCATTCACAGTTTGTTTGTTAGATGTCATTTGCATGAATAGTCAAACAGTGTTTTAATTCTGTTCCATCAATGTTTTCAAGCCAAGTTTCCCTTTGGCACACAACAGCGATACAGTTGTTCAGTTACTCAATGATTGTCAAAAGAGGCTTAGGTTAAATTCTGGAAGTTAATGAGAGAGTGGTGTGCACCAATTTGGATTATGCTTTATGAACTAATTAAATACTTATTTACATGCTGTGTTTACTGTCCTCTATACACAGCAGTTTTTGTTTAATACTCATTTCATGTACAGGTAATTTAGAATTTATTTCAACCTCATATCCTTGATGTAAGTGCTCTCTTCCCACCACACAAAGAGGGAGACAAATTAATATCCCTGCCTCTCTTGACAGCATTCAAGGGTCTTTTTTCTGGGTGAAAGAATTTTTGTAAAGCAAAATGTGTTTGTGTCTTACCTCTTTATAATCTGTGTTGAGTAATGGTCCTCAAAGTAAAAATAAGAGAGTTTTTAAAATTTCAGAATATAAAGTTAGTCTTCTAAAGTCTTATTTAAACATGCAAAGAGATGATCTGATTTCTAGAGGGGTTGTTTACAAAGCAGATTTGAACATAATCAGCTCGTGCTCCCCCTGGAGCCACTCATAGCCATGGGCTCCTCATCCACCATCTAAATCTGAGGAGCTGCTTGTTCATCAACCAGTAACGAGCCTGGATCCCAGGCATCCCCCACAATGTCCCCCAGGTGCCCTGGAGGGTGTGAGCCTCCTCCTGGAGCTGTGGTTCAGCAGGACACGCAGGACTGTTGAAAACTTGGATGCCTACCAGGCATAAAATAAGGCTCTTCTGTCAAAAAATACTGATGAAATTAATTAAAATTCACTTTAAAATGTCAGTGGGGATTGCTTAGCAAAACCTACACTGATGTATTTAATTTTAATGGTTTTTGAAGAGATAAAATATGGGCCATTAAAACTGGGGCTGATTGAGGTAGCAGGACATTATTTACCATGTTTCAAATGAAAGGTTCCCTGAAAGTTATTTATTAGCTTGAAGTAATGAATCTAGTTTGCAGGAATAAATGAAATCTAGGTCCAGGCAGCAAGACAGTTCAGTTTGGTGTAACCTTTACCAAGGGAGGGAAGTTTTAGGGAAGAAACTTGCCTTGCAGGGATCTCATCTGCCTCTTCTAATTTGTGAAGCTAAACCCCTGCCATTTGGCCAAGTCTCATGCAGTCTACATCACTGAATACTTAAATCAGCCTTGTTAACAGTTAATATTTTCCCAGCTTGCTTGTAGCAGTGTTTCCTAAGTAATAATCATTCATCCACATTTCATTCTCTACTCTTTATTTACAGTTTGCTTTTCAGTGTTCCTGGGGTGGTTTTCTCATGTGCCTGTTCAGTTATCTAGCTCTGGTATTAAAGAAAAAAAGGTTACAATTTTAATTTGCTGGCATTTTTTAGCTTTTGTTCTACGCACAAAGTTTAACACTGATGAGTTTTGACACACAATAAAGCCAGCCCATGTGCCTGACCAGCTTTCTGGGGGAGGCACATCCTCCTGGCAGAGTGTAATGTGATGGGTCCCAGATGGAAGAGTTACAGCTGAACTGATCTGGTGAATGGCTCTCAGGAGAGAGAGGTCCTGTTTCTCTGCTCACTCATCCCCTTCCCTATGCATGGTCCTGCTCAGCAGAGAGATACAATAATTTCACGCCTGTAAGACGCACCGGCCTACAAGGCGCACATTTTGGTTTTTGGGGCGAGGATCCGCGCACAACAAAGTAACGAATTAGTAACGGGATTGCGTGATCATGGGGTTTACTGGCAGGTGCGGGGTTGGCTCGGCTTGGGGCTGCCACGGGCTCGCGCTTCTGGGTTGGCAAATTTCCAAACTTTGTCCATACATAAGGCACACCAGCCTATAAGGCACACTTCCGGGTTTCGATCAAAATTTTAGTCAAAAGGGTGCACCTTATATGCGTGAAATTACTGTATTTGGGATTTTGCCTGGATTTCCATGCTCCAGGCTCCAGTGGGCACACATGGGTCAGCTCAACTGCACTGTGTGGGTGCACCATGGTACCTCCAAGTGCAATTAGGCTGGCGCTCATATACCTGCTAATCTGAAGTCTCTGAGTATTGTATTTATTTTAAATTATTCCCTAAATTATGGGCTGTTGGGAGACTACAGCAGAGTTTGGGGAAAAAAAACCACATTTCCTCTCTCATTAGTGGAATTTTACATGTTTTAAATATGATCACAAAGCAGTGTCTGGCCTAATGACAAAGCATAAAAGGTACCAACTGTATCACTGCCTTCATAGTTACCATTGTTAAAGCACTGAACTCTTTTGCAGGTTAATGAAATCTATCACGATGAGTCCCTGGGTGCTCACATTAACGTTGTGTTGGTGAGGATAATCCTGCTGAGCTATGGCAAGGTAAGGAAAGGTTAATTTAAATGGAGGATATCAATATCTATAGACTTCATTCTTTTATGAACAGTGCAGTTACTGGGGACATGTGTTTGTTTTGTATTTTAGTCTATGTATATTATCTTTACTAGTCTGTGGATCTAAAAAACTTCCACGTTTATATATATCTGTTTATCATTTAAACTTTACATTTTAAATAATTTCAATTTCTTCTGGGTTTTCCCTATGTCATATGAAGTTACTGCTTAGCTCTGGCAGTCTGCCTTTTCAAATTTGTTTGGAATAGTCCATAAAACGCAGAGAACATTTTAGTTCCTAAAGAAAACACGTGTTCTGGTTCAACTGTATGTAAGTAACAGTAAACACAAGGTCAGCTCTGCAAGATGCTATGGGCTACAGAGTCTTTCTAAGAACTCATTTATACTTGTGCTTATTATCATTGAAACTACACATCTGCTTAAAGTTAAATGGGTGTTCTGTGGAATAGGGGCCAGAAGGAAAGAGCTCTGCAGATCAAGTCTGTAATTAAGAATATCAAGTGTTCTTTCTCTCAGTTTCCATGGAAGGGGTTGCTCCACAGACAAAACATGAGTAAAGAGGGACAAGATATGATTAAATGGATTTCAAAAGTATTGATCTGTTCAGTACCTGTGTCCTGGTATTGCCAAGTCAACATCAGATTCCATGGAAACAGGAACAGGGCATTTAAATATGCTGATAACTGCTTTGGTTAAGGACATGTGGTTTTAGTGCTTCCCCATCTGAGAACCAAATACATCAATCCATCTCTGCTTTTCCTGCAGTGATGATGCTGATGATGTAGTTACGTGCTGTGGATAAGCTTAATCAAATGCATGTCCTAAAGTAAAAGGTAAAAAAGGTAATATTTGCCATTTTGTGATTGAAAGTTCATGGAGTGTGTAGCTAACATTGAATTACAAAATAGTTGCTGTAATGGCAAAAATTTGATTGCAAATTGACTTACAAATCTCATACAAATCTGCAATAGTGGTGGAAGCCGGCAGAATTAGTACCTGGACTAGGCACTTCTTTGCAGTCTTTAGTTCATGGGTATTTCAAAACTGTTATGTGTTTATTATTACTCATCTTTAGCCCTATAGATCTACCTTTGTGAGTTCTGGCAACTTCTCCCAGTTTCCAGATGGCAGACAGTGGCTAGAGCAGTCTTTATTCCATCTTAATGATCTTTGTTGTCTTGAGAAGAGCAAAGCCTTGTCCATTTGTAATTTGAAAGTTGTCCATTTCACATTCTTTAGAGAGGAGAGTTGGGGTGGAGGGCAGAAGCCATCATTTCTTGGTGGGTCTTTGGCCACATCACAGAAGCAGCATTTGCAGGTCTGTGTAATCTGCTTGTGGATATTCTGTGTCTGGATTCTACACCCACAATCTCCAGGGGACAGTTCTTTAGCTTCTGAGTTGTGCTGCTGATTTCAGTAGAATTATTCTGCTATCACAAGCTTGCCCCAAAGATTATTTTTCTTGCATTTCCATATCTGATTCTTGTTTACATGAAAGACAATCTATAGCTTTCTAAAAATAGTAATAAGTAGATCTAAAAGATGTGGTTCCAAGCTGCTCTACTTTATGGTGTGGGAACCTGCATACCATGGCTGTATAAGAACACATCCTTTTCTGTTCATGTTTTTAAAGATCCTGATCAGAGAACTAGTACCAGAGAGTAGAAGGTGAGGAGATTTTTCTTCAAAGTTTTGGGAAAATTTAATAGTGGAAAAGCAAAGAGAATTGTATAGTTCTTATTTTCTGAACCTGTTTTGAAGAGTTAGAACAAAGTCTTGGGTATTTTACTATCCCATACACCAGCACTAACAATTTTTAGGAAAATATATATTCAAAATACATAATATTAAGTAGGGTGTGTGTACAAGTTAAGACATGAATGAAGTAGTGTGATTGGCTTCACAACATGAAAATGTTATCCCAGTCTTGTTTGATTGAGTAAGCATGGAGCTTATATCTTCAGATTCATTTGCTTCACTGCAGGCAATTTATATATATTATCAAGGGTGCCATTCAAATAATCATAATAATTACATTATGCTTCTGTAATTGATGAAGTATGTACCATCAACGTCAGGTTTATGACAGCACTCTCAGCTATTGCCAATTCTCCACCCCTGGGCAGCCTTCTACTCTATTGTGAATTTGTTTTTTAGGCGATTATATTATTTTATACAATGTGTCATCTCTTGATAAGAATAATATGGACAATACTTGAGTTGCATAGCAACCAACCTTTTACTGGTTCTTGCTTGAAGGTACTCCACTCTTTCAAATGTAGTTATTCTCAAACACAGGCAACTGTACATGCAGAAGTTCCAGTATTTCAGGAATAGCGTTAATCGCCCTGGTAAGATGAAAAAATTGAATATATTCCTTAGTGATCACATGCAGAAATTACTTCAGGGATTAATTCAAAAGATGTGACACGGTTTTACTGAATTAGCACGTTGTGTGAGTGGACTTTGAGGATGTGGCTGGTTGGGCCCTGCCAGGGTCACCAGGCTTGGGCTCTGGCTGGGTGGTGTTTGGGGAGCAGGCAGAGAGGGGCTGGGCTGGGGCTGGGGTAGCTTTGCAGGACTTTGTAGGAGCTGCCAGCCCTTCCCTGGCTCCCCACTTTTCTCTTAGCGCTTCCAACAAATGATGAACCACAGGTTGATGTGAAGGCTTCAGCTGTGCCTTGCTGCTGCCCATTCATTTATCAATTCCATCATTAGGATAGAAAAATGTGTCCTACAAAGGCTGCTCCAGATCTGTGCTGGCCTCAGAAGCCACCATGCATTTCTCTGTGTTTTCTTGACATTGGCTTCCAAAGTCACTGGCTTTCTTGATGTGATGGGATACTGCAAGTAAGTAAACAAGGTACATGAGTGCATTTTGCTTCAAATGGGAAAAAGATGAGCTGGCTCACTTCTGCCTTTTTGACTCCAGTAGTAGGAAGATTGGTTCCAAATTTTGGCAACTGTGGATACATTTGAGATTAATATAATTCAATGTTTGTGCAAATTATTCCACTTAGACTTATTTTGGTTGTAACAGCTCTGTAATCCAGCTAGCTCTGGAATACTCAGGGAAATAAGCAAAGCAACCACAAGCACCAAGTGCAGAGGAGGTTGCAAGAGATGAGCTGAGCATGCATTTAAAAACCCTGATTGGTTATTCTAAAATTTGTTTGGAAACATTTAAATACTGAGCACTGCATAAAATCCTCTCATCGCCTCTTTGAAGTGGATGAATAAAGATTATTATTCCCATTTTACAGCTAAAAAAACAAAGATGTTAAGTGTTATTTTCCAAGGCCACACGGAAGGCCACTGGCAGGCTGGGGATAAGACCTCATAAATTCCTGGCTCCATCCCCATGCTCTGTCCACTGACAATGGTGACTCTGTGCAGAGGAGCTGCCCTTGCACAGTGCAGAGGAAAGCACATGTTACCTGGGATGGATGCAATTAATAGAGTGATTAATGAAAAAACACTTGGAAAGAATTCTGCAGGGACTGCAGGAGCTCCAATAAATGCGGCCACCTGAGGATTTGAGAGGGTTATTTCTTGGGAAATGTGAATGTGGCAGTGCAGGACACCCCTGAGCTCTCCTTTGGCACCACACACAGTGGCCTGTGTTCAGCCTGGAGCAGGGTGGGATGGGCTGAGGGATGCTGGCTCTGCTCCATGGCATCTGGAAATGCCACCAGCAGGGAGAGAAAACCTACATAAGCTGTGAACCACTAACAAGTGGCACCCTAACAAGTGGTTGGGCTCTGACCATGTGTTAACTTGGTTGTGTTGCCACTGCAGAGAGCCTCTCAAATAGCTTAGAGGAGGGAAGAAAACCTGAACTGCTTTGAGATGGCAGCTCAGGAAGAAGGTACTGTGGAGTGGATGCCTGCAACCTCATAGGACAGGACTGTTCAACTGAGAAGGACTTTTCAATTTTGTATGAGATATTAGCAGAGCCCCTGCTGCCTTCATGTGAGACAAGATTTCACCTTTGATCTTTTCATAAAATGATGCTCTCTTTGTTTCTGCCATCTGACCTTTTCATGTCTAAGCTTGAGGCAAGCAGGGCAGATGTTCTTTGTTCAGCCAGGATGGAAGTGCTGGTTCAGTCTGAGCTAGGTTCTTCTTTCCCTCTGTTTCCCAGAGGGCAGCCTCGGAAACACAAATCAGGTTTATTCCTTATATCTGAGGTTTGTCCTTGCTATTTTGCTGTTGACTCTGCTGTTTCCCTGGAGGGAAAGGAATGGGCACCTCTACTTACCTCTGCCTCTTCCAGGAAGGTGCAAAGATCTGGCTGAGAGCACCTGTGCCTGGCAGTGCAAGGAGATTGTTGGAACAGCTGTGCTTGGAATGGTCCTCTGGACACCATCCAGTCCAGCTGCCCTGCTCAAAGCAGCATCACCTGGAGCAGGTTGTTCAGGACTTTGTCCACCTTGGTTTTGAATGTTTCCAGAGACTCAATAACCTCTCTGGACAACCCTTCCTAATTTTTGGCGACTCTTATGGTAAGACTACAGTAACACTCCTACAGGCTTTTTTTCTTGCCCATTGCCTCTTCTCCTTTCTCTGGATACCTCTGGGAGACCTGTCTCAGTCATCTTTATTCCCAGCCCAGTAGGTATTTATATATATTGAGATCTTCCTGAGCCTCCTGCAGCCTCTCCTTGTACTAGGTCACAAATGTGAGTTGAGTATCCTATTTTTTCACTGACCCTGGTAGGTGCAGAAGACCTGAAGCAATCATCAGGAATCAAGCCCTGACCTTACAAACGTTTCTGAAGATGGAGCTTGTGTCCCCAGCATTTGGCCATATCCAGTAACCAGGTCTGCACAGGCTGAGTTGCAAGGCCAGGGCTACATATGATGTAGCATTTTGGCAGCTGTTCATATTTTTGCACTTTTTTTCCTTATGTCTCATATGGGGATAAAGAGAAGAGATGTGGCCCCTCCTGTTTTTTATCTGGGTGAATTGTTGAATTCCCTTATTTATAAATTAAACTTAGAGCTTATATTTTCCCAGTGTGTTTTGTTGGGACACTGAAGAATATGGAGCTTGCTGATAGCATAAACAGTGCTTTGTATTCCTGATCTGCTTACATTTATATGGAATTAGAGACTGAAAAATGTTTACAATCTGGTGCCATAAGAAAGCTTTACAAATCCTTTGAATGCAAAATGACAGTTTGCTGAATGAGCTATTTTTGCTAATTTGGTTACCATGGACATTCAATAATTGTATTTATTTATCTTTTGCTTGTCTTGTTCAGGATGAGAGAATATAGAAGTTCTAATCCAATATCCAATGAACAATGCAAGTGCCAAGTAGAAGCAATGTAAACAGTGTGTTTTCCAGAGACTTTACACATTCAGGAAGGGAAAGTCATATGCTAAATTGTTTCCTGAATGTGTGCACTGCTGTGGTCCAACTTTTCCTACTATAGTTTGAAGCCTGTCATGTTGAGAATGTTTCTGCTCCTCCTGGAGCTACTGAAGAGCTGCAAAGCCTTCTCCGTTGGTTCTCTTGGAGCACCACCTAATGGATGAGTTAGGAAAGGTCCTGAGCTTCTCATCAGCCTAAATTTCTGAAATTATTATCATCAAGTACCTGCTCATCATCACTTTTGCAAACTTGTGTCCAGGGATGCCAAATATCAGATAAATAAAACTGTTGTTTAAGGGGAGCTGCCATTCCATGTGTGACACCGGTGCGTCTTTCACATGGGTCGGCAGCTTGAACATTCTTGAAAAATTTGGGTAGAATATAGACTAAATTTGCAGTTTTCTTCTAAGATAACTTTGTTAAAGAAAAAAAATTTACATGTTTCTTCCTTGCCCCAATATCCACAAGTATTTGAAGGACTTTCCAGTCAGCTTCATGAATTACTTGTTCTTCAGTGTGTTCGTATGAGAGAACTGCAAACTTCCCAAAGGGTAAGACAGATAGCAAAGAAGGTTCAGAGACCTCTCTGGCTTTCAACCATTTCTTACTGCCCTCTTTGCCTCTTTGTATGAATGGTAGTCACAACTCAGTTGTCTTCTATTTGCTCTTTGTTTGTTTGTTCATTTGTTTACTTTGTTTTGGTTTTGTTTTTTCTGCTTCCGTCTAAGAAGGAAGAGAGTGGAGAAGAAATGAAGGCAGAATCAAAGAAAGGAAGGAGAATGTGCAGCATTGGTAGATGTTGAGTTTCCCAGAGAAAAGGCCTTGGCTAGTTCTGTAGGGCAGACTGTCCTCGTCACCCTCTGTGGTGTCTCCTCGCCTGGGGGATGTTTTCCCAGCTGAGCCCTTTCCACTTCTTGGCCAACATCTCCATCTGTTTCCATCAGCAGTTCACAGATTTTTTGCTTTTCTTGCTGTGAGAAGGAAAGTTTCTCTTTCCACTGGCAGTTTTCCTGCTGATCAGCTGAGTAATGCTCTCCACAGGCTGCTGTCCTGCTTGGAAAGAGACTCTTCCCAGCCAGGTCAGAGCTCCCAGCCAGCTGCAGGACCTGCAGTTCCTGGCACTGTGAGCCCTGTGCTGGCCAGGACTAACACCTACACCTCTTCTCCATGTGCAGCCTGCTGACCCCCAAACTTCCCCTGTTTGCAGTGTGACAAAGAGGGATTTTCCCTTTCAGCCCTTATTACTGCAGAGAGCTCAATCTCTTTTCCTCTTTCTCATTTGCTTTGTCTGTTTAATAAGGGGTTGGGCTCTGATGAAACCCACATTGAGTTCCAAAAGAAAATATTATTAAGTATTATCTGATATCTCTACAAGAGTAATTTTTGAACAACATCATTCTAAAACATGAGACATCTGCCCTGCCTACTAACGAGCTCTGCCGAGTCCCATGATCTCCTAAGCTACTTTCTTCAGGATAGCAGCATTTATCTGTAAAAGCAAGGCAGCTGGATAAAAAGTGGATAAAATTCTATGTAACAGCATGTCTGGCTTAGGAAGTCTTTGATCCAAAGACACTGGATCCTTGGAGGTTCTTTGGAGGGAAACACTGCCTCTAATTCCCTTTCCTGGCCATACCATTGCCCACTGTGAGGAGAAGTTCTGGTGTTCTTTGCTCTCAGCCAGTGCAGTTGCACAGCACAGAGAGCTTGACTCACTGTCAGGCTGATGGTTCCCCGGCCATGCAATGTTTCTTGTTAGCACTGTTGAAGCCTTTCTGATTTGCAAGTCTTTGGCAAATTGAGGAAAGTGAAAATTTTTTTGTTCAGGTGAAAATTTGCTAGGAGTCAAGTGGGTTTCTCTTTTCAGGCTGCTGCATTACAGCAGGGAAAGACAAAGGATAGTGACCAGATGATTTGAGTGCTCAGTGCATTCACAGACTGTTTCCTCTCACTCTTTGAAGTCCTCCTCACTTACAGGCTTGCTACTTACATTTGTAGCACACGGACACTCAAAATAACTGACTTCCTACTGGATGTCTTGTTTCCCAACCTAAAGAGCAGTAAGGCTCAGTTATATGATGTTAAAATTGTGTCATTGGCAAAAAAGTTGGGTCAGCTGAAACATATTTTATAGGGATTGTGTGTTCTCCAATTTGCCTTTTAGGTGAAAGGGGTTTTTTTCTTTCTCCCTGTCATGTTGGATGCAGAAACCCCACAATGCTCCACATTAACGAGCTGGTCCAACTTCATTTGCTTGAAGATAAACTCTAAAATCAGTGTTTTGTTAAGTAAGCATTGAAGTTCTCTTGGAGTGAGCCTGTGGTTTTGCTCTTGGAATGGACCTCAGTGTACAGCAGTGAGTTGTTGACTCACAGCAGATGCCAGGACAGTGCCTGAACCAGGGAGCTGCTGCTCTGCTGTGCCAGCCTGGTCTGGCCTCTGGCAGACTCGATGTTAATCAGAGGAGTGCTGCAACCTGCTCCCTTGCCTCATTCAGAGACAAATATTTTGCTTTTGTGATGGACTCCACTGACAAGGGAAGAAATGACAGAGGAAAGCTATAAAGCAGTGGTTATTAGGAAATAATTGACATTTTATTTTCTATGCTTTTTTGCTGATCATGCAAGTTCAAGACTTTTATGCAAATAATTGGATACCCTTAAACAAAGCATATGTTGATAGGGTGTGTGTTTTCATTATTTTCTGAACAATGTGTCTCAAATGATGCAATTTTTCATTTGATAGAATGTACACAAGGAGGTCATTATGAAATTAGGAAGTATTAGCAAACATCTGAAAATATTAGAAAACTAGACGTTTCTCAACTTCATTTTACAGCATTCTTTGTTTTTGAGCCTTGCAGTCAGATTTTTTTTATTGAGGTCCTTGAAGGAATTGATCTTTTTTGTGCAGTTCTGGAGAAATAAGAGTGGAGGTGATATATATAAGTTTTATGTTTATTTGCTTGTTTGTTTCTGTTTAACCACTGATGGATGCTAGTAAAGACCTCAGCAATAGTCAAACCTTGTTTAACTGACTAGGATTTTTGCTTGAAGAGCCAGGACTTTGCCCTGTATTAGTGACTCAAAGTTTGTTTAAGTACATTCTTATAAATATACAAAGATTCAATTAAGGCACCACAACTGTCCCACCATTTAAAATACCGTTATTAGTTCAATTTCCAAGGGAGTTATGGCTGGAAGCAGTATGATCCAGCACAGGATTATATTATAACTTTTTCATTCCACAGTGGTATCAGAATCCAAACTGTGCCTCTATTTGGTTTATAAATTTGTTTTTCTGAACATTTGCAGAATTGTAATATCTTAGTTTTGCCAAAATCAGACCTCAGTTTGGCAGACACTTCTTTTATCTATTCCAGTTGTTCTTCCACAACCCTTTGAGGATTTTATTTTGTGTAGTCAATACTCTATGTACTCCATCATGCATTCAATTAGAGGACACGTCAAATACATCTGTATTTAAACATGAATTGTTTTACTTTTCTCTTATTTTTGGCCTAGGCTAAGTTTTGCTCTACATTAAGTATTTCGGAATGCCAAAATCTCGCAGTACAGTATAGCATCTAAACTGTAGTGGTTTTTGTTATGATTACAGTGTTGTCATGGTAATATAATGTTTGCAAATGAAAAGCCAGGTTCACATCTGTAGTTCTTACAAATCCTGGAAGGCCTGGGTCAGGTCAGTTAGTCATACATTTTAGAGTATCCCACATACAATGAGCTTTCTAAAGTCTTAGCAGTACATAGTATGAAGCAGAATTAGCTGGGAACTCATTAAGAACATACTACTGCAAAAACAAAAAAAAACCAAAAAACAAAAAACAAAAAACAAAACAAAAAAAAACAAACAACAACAAAAAAAAAGAAGAAAGTAACAAAAGAAGCAAATGTAATAGTTGGATTTTAAAATACCTTTCTCTTCCTTGCTCGAGAGAACTGTCCTTTGCACCTCACCTAACACATCAGCTCACTGGAGCCAGCCAAGCTGTGTCAGCTCACCATCCATGTAACGTGGTTTACATGGAGAATCCCACAGGGGGAAGTTGTGTTCTACCTTCTGAATGACCTCCAGATGAGTAATGGAATAAAGAAAATGCAATTTAGAAGAGTCACTGAGAAAGTCCATTTCTGGAAGTAATGATTCAAATTATTACAGCTGAAAAAGTGCACTTCGTTTTGCACTGACAGAGCATCCAGGAGTGTGCCAAGGTCTGACAGAACAGCCTAACCAGCTCCATTTCATGACAAAAGCAGCTGATGAGCAGGACAGGGTGCTGGCTCTCTGCAGTTGTTGTGATAGGCTTCACTTGGCCATCAGGCTTTGATCTTCCCTACACTGGGTCAGTCTCCCCTGGTCGAGACTGTTGTGGTCCCAAAAGGGACATGGGCCCCATCAGAAATGTCCAGACTGGAAGTGTTGGTAAAGAGATGATAAAATGATGAAAACTGATGCCAGGATGGAATAGAAATAATAAGAGTGCACAACGCGGTGTCAGATTTGTCATTAAAATACACATCTTTATATTTCTCTCTATTTTCAATTTTTGCTATATCTTTGATCTCATTAAATGCAGAAATCACAATCTAGCCATGAACTTTAGCTATTTTCTTGCTTTCTTGGTCCAGTAGAATTTGCTTCTGAAATGTAAGTATCTCTTAATTAAGAACAAACTTGTAATGGAAATGGGATGTTTAGCCAAGTGCCTGAAAAAGTTGGGAAAAAATTTGGCTACTCTTTGAAAAAATAACTCCTGGTGTCTCTCTTTCCCCTGTGTGACTGCAGTCCATGAGTCTGATAGAGATTGGGAACCCCTCCCAAAGCCTGGAGAACGTGTGTCGCTGGGCTTACCTGCAGCAGAAACCCGACACTGGGCACGCCGAGTACCACGACCATGCCATCTTCCTCACCAGGCAGGATTTTGGTCCATCAGGCATGCAAGGTGTGTGTCTGGGCTTGTTTTGCATTTGCATTTATCACCAAGCCAGGCTAGTCATGGAAAGTTTAATTGTATACCTTTTGCTGAGATGTGCTCTGCATTGGGCCATTTTCAGTTGTAACTGCTTCACTTATTTCATTCTTTCTTACTGATTACCTATTGGACCATTTATGTGTTCCTACTGAAGCCAAGGAAATGGGATCCACTTGTAAACAGTCTTGAAAATGCCCAAAGATTAAAGAAGAGATTTTGTGTTTAAAAAGTTCCAAAGCTGAATTACAAGAAATATTCTTATGGAGAGATCTGAAACAGCAAGGCCAAGCACTTCCCACTTTTTCCTTTTTTCAGACCTCTGTGTCCTGTGAGATCAGGTTTTTCAGCAGAGGGGAGAAATCTCAGAGCTTTCCCATTCATTTTGAGTTGGCCAGAACTGATGTCAACTCAGAGCTGGCTGGGGCTTTGCCCCTGAGGGCTGGTATTGGGCTCCTCCACACAGCAGCACGTGGTGTCTTTTGCCTCTGTTGTCTTATGAACTTAGAAAAGGCAAACTGTAGGGCAGTCCAATAGGTGACAAAAATTTTCTTGGTGACCCAGAAAGTTTTAATTTGTTCAAAAGGCTGGTTTCATCTGTTTCATAGATGAAGGAGCACATTGTTAGATGTTTGGGGGCAGAGGTCTTGAGAGGACCACTTCAGCTATACTTGTGTCACAACAAAGGACAGATGCTCGCCCTAGAGCTTCCCACCATTTGATTTTTCTGGTTTTGTTTGTTTTCTGAAACATTTGTTGTTTCTCAGGCTATGCTCCTGTCACTGGGATGTGCCATCCTGTCCGAAGCTGCACTCTCAACCATGAGGATGGTTTTTCATCTGCATTTGTGGTGGCTCATGAAACTGGTCACGTGTGAGTACAACTGGACATCTGTGTTGTACCTTAAATGGTTTTTGGTACAGACAAATACTGATGATATTGGACAGATGCAATTGATGTTAAGAAGCAATATTTAGGGTTAGCTCTGGTTTCAGTTCTCAGCTCTCACAAAGCTTTCTTTATGATCTTAAGTAAGCTTTATATTTCGGGATTTCCAAATGGGAAAAAACAACTAATACCAAAATATCTTCCAGTGCTGCTATGGGACTAGATTGAATGATGTATTGTAGTCTCCTGGTGGAAATGTAAAGTACTCATAATAAAGAAATATGATTTCACTGAGTCAGTGGAACACAGTATCCTTGCAAGCAATCCATACTAAACAAGCACATAATCTGTATGTGTTACTGCTGATAAAGGAAACAGTACTGTATAGAAGTGAGGTGCCAAGCACTGCAGTTACAACTGTTCTATATATCTCATATAAAAAATGCAATCATTTTACCTATTGACGTGATTTGAACGAATGCCTGAGCAGCACTTGTCAGAGCTTTGGTTTTACCCAGATCTGTTTAGTTTCCTTGTTTTCCCTGCAGAGAGCTCCCACTGATTTCCCATTTTCTCTTTGGTAGAATAGCAGTTACCAGAAGGCTTTTTCTGAACAGTTTCCATCTATTCTGTTTTCCCTAAGAAAACCTTCAGGTCCTTTCTCTTTTTATTAACAATAAAGTGCCAAAATTTATTGAAATCACCATAAACATATCTTAGACAGGGACACCTATTTGAGACTCAGATAGTATTTGATTCCAGAATTTTTGAATTCGGAATAAAAAGAACACAGCATGTGTTTTAAAAGAGACACCAGAGCAGAAAATTTGTAAACCCTCAAGTCATATTCAGCTCCAATCTGTTAATTTGGTTTAACTATGGACAGATATTGCCCAGATTAGTTCAATAGTGCTAATTAAAAATGCAATAAAAGATAAAAAAAATGAAAGGAGCAAATATATTCATAAAAAAGCCAAAAAGAAATTTTAAAGTGTCTGTAATTTTGGGTAATTTTCTAGAAAGCATCCGCCACTTTCCAGGCTGTTTCACATTTAAACAATGTGGGATTGCTCCTGGGCAACAGCAGCAGCTTGTCTGAGCTAGCTTTCTGTGTGGTGCCTTTCTTTTTTTCCATGCAAAGGACTTGTCTGCAGTCGCAAAACACTTTGAATTAAGCTAAGGTGTGATTTTTTTAGAAGTTATATAAAGTCCTGGATAGCTCCAGATTAGAGCCTAGCTACATTTCTGTTAGTATTCCTGGAGGGTGGGCAGGCTTAGTAATTCAGAAATGGATTCACATTTAGCTGTAGTAATTAAAAAATGTGCACGTGCACAGAAGTCCAAAAAAGGCATTTTTAGGTCTTTTTGGAAGTGGATTGGGCTGTTGACATGAAAGTGCCTTTGAGGGTCAATCCTTCCATGTGGGAGTTACCGTATTTTCGCGACCATAAGGTGTAGTATCAGTTAACAGTAAATTTTCAAATTATTTTCATATATAAGGCCCACCGGATTAGAAGGTGCACTTTTTTTTTCAACATTGATCCGCACGCAACTTTTGCAACTTTTAGCGTAAAATCGTGTGCGTGCCTGCTCGCACTCATTCGATTGCGAGCTTCATGTTCGTTGCTGCGCAATGTGAAACAGAAATTGTTTTGAGATCCCTTCAATATGCAAGGTTCATATATAAGGCCCACCGGCTTATAAGGCGCACTTCTGGGTCTTGATCAAATTTTTGGATTTTCAGTGCACCTTATAGTCTGAAAAATGTGGTACTCCAGACCATATTTTTAGCTTCAGCCTCACCCTGCCTTATTCCTCATGACTTTGTGGACAAGGGCCGTGGGACATGAGAGCCTTGATGGCACCAGCCCCTAGTGCTGCTGGGTAGGGGCAGCCCTGGGCAGCCAGAGCCTATCTGTGTCACTCTGTGTGTGTTTTCTCCGAGCAGGTTGGGGATGGAGCACGATGGCCAGGGGAACCGCTGTGGGGATGAGGTGCGACTGGGCAGCATCATGGCCCCGCTGGTGCAGGCTGCCTTCCACCGCTTCCACTGGTCCCGCTGCAGCCAGCAGGAGCTGAACCGCTACCTCCAGTGAGTACTGCCCACAGCACCTGCCCACAGCACGTGGGAGCACTTCTGCAGTAATTCTGCATCTCGTGTTCAGTTTGATATCAGTCCATTCTAAATTACAGTAATTTCACAACTATGAGGCGCACCAGTTTATCAGGTGCACTTCCAGGCTGTCAGCAAATTTCCAAACTTTGTCCATACATAAGGTGCACCGGACTATAAGGCACACTTTTTTTTTTGCAGCAAGGATCCACGCACAACAAAGTAACGAATTAGTAACAGAATTGCGCAATCGAGGGGTTTACTGGCAGGTGCTCAATTTGCAAACATTTTTCACAGATTGGCAAAGCCTTTAAACTCAGCCCCAGGTTCCCCCGCCGTGCCACAGGCCCTGGCACTCACACCCACCCCTGGCGCTGGCTGGCATGGCTCTTGTGGCTCGCCTCGCAGCTCACACTTCCTGGTTGGCAAATTTCCAAACTTTGTCCACATATAAGGCGCACTGGATTATAAGATGCACTTCCGGGTTTCGATCAAAATTTTAGTCAAAAAGGTGCGCCTTATAATCGTGAAATTACTGTATTCTCATTTCGTTTTTGTCTGTTCATTTTCTGGACACTGAGGGTGTATTTGCTCCTCTCAGGGATGATGGAAGGCACTACTATGAAGCTCATTGCTAGCTTTCCTCCCTCCCTACTCTAACCTCTAGCTGAGGCCTGCCTTGGCTACCCAGCAGTGCTGTGTCTGTCTTGCCATTTGATGCTTATGATACCTGTCAGTGACAAGACGATGCTGCCTAGAGAAGAAAATCTGCCCTTTAAGTGTCAGGGCTTTTCTTGACTTTAGTAGATATCTAAAGAGCACACATTGTTCTAGAATTAGTTCTTCAGTTGATTTTTCTTTCAGTACCTTAAATGCAAAAGCTGTTTAAACACCTTCATCCATGCCTCTTGGCTTCCTTTTAGGACCTGACACTTCAGGCATTAGACTGCAGGAGCTCCCTGACAAGTTTTGTTTTTATGACCTTTTTTTGCTCCTTACAGGAAAAAAACCTCCTCTTGTTATCTGAAAGTTGCACAAAAACTATGGGGAAGCTACTAGCATAACCAGCAAAAGCTAAAAATGAATAGGAAAAAAGTGCAGCAAAATACATCAAATAAACATGAGTCAGTCTTTTTGTCAGTATTTTTGTTATCGTAGGTATCTTAAATGTGGCAATAAAGAATAAAAACATTGTGAGGGAAATGTGATTGTTTCAATTAGCAGGATCCTCCAGAGCTCTAGTCATTAAATAAAAATCATCTGGCCTAGAGGGCTGCTTTACATTCTTTTAAATACAACTATTTTTAAAATGTCTTATAACAAAGCAGAACAATGGTTTGCTTTGAAGTAAATCTAACCTCAAAATTCTGCTTTCAGCTATTGGTAGCTTCAAGGCAATCTTAATGATTGCCAGGATAAGCTCATGTATGGTGTCCTCATGTCTGTTAAATAACTGGGACACATTTCAGAGATCCTGTGGACTGTGATTGTTGTGAATCAACCAATACTTACCCTCTGTTAACCATTTGGTGGCACTAGCTTCAGTCCTTTGTGCTAGCATGACTTGGTCAGATGTAATTCCACAGGATCTCCTCACTCCTTAGGAGCAGAGGAGAAACTTTCACCTTGATCACACAGAAAGGAAACTTAGTTTAAACTGTGGATGGAGTTGGGAATGATCAGAAGAAGCAGAGAGAGAGAGAACAAACACGAGTGAAGTCTGTAAATAAGTCACTTCTTGTCAGGGAGGACAAAGGGAAACTGTAAGTTCAGTGGTATTCTGGGCTGGTTACTCTGGCCTCTGCTTCTGAAACTTCACTTGAAAGACAGCTGCAGGCAGCAAGAAATTCCACAAATGGAAAATTAATTAAACTTTCTTTTCTTCTTGGTCTCATGTGGCTTCTTCCTTTGATTCCTTTCACGTAAGGAGCCTGGAAACTGATAGGAATTTACCTGCAAGCTAAATGGAAATTACAATGAAAGGGCTTAAAAAAAAAAAAAAAGATGTGTGGAATCCATTGAAGGTGGATACAACATGCTAAAGTGAATGTGAGTGTAAATGCAATATTAGCTGCTCTTCAGGACAAGCATCTGAGAAATTGTAGGCTCTATTTTGTTTGGAATAAAAAGGCAATGAAACCATAATCACTGTGCAAGCCTCCCAGCCCCATCTGTTGCTGTAATTTTTGCCTGTTGCAGTTCCTACGATTGTCTGCGGGATGATCCCTTCGAGCATGACTGGCCTTCCCTCCCACAGCTGCCAGGCATTCACTACTCCATGAATGAGCAGTGCCGATTTGACTTTGGTCTGGGATACATGATGTGCACAGCTGTGAGTACTTAACTTTAGCTTCTGCTGTTTCTCATCCAGGAGTGGTCTAAGTTCTCTGAAATGTCCTTAATAGGGACAGTAGTGAAACCCCCAAAGAAAGATGTTGTGCCCTCTTAGCTGTAAGCAAGGATTAACAACTGAATGTTGACATACATGTTATTTTAAATATCTCTTGGCTTGTTTTCCTTTGTGTGTTTATGTTTTTTTTAAACCGGAGTTACAGAAGTAATTATTGTGTAGTTTCATAAAGATCTGTAGTTGTCAAGCAAACAAACTTGCTGTGTTATTGAGCCTCCTCTTGCTGGCAGCTGGTTATTTTGTGACAAAACTCCCCCCTGGATATGGAGGAGATAGATTTGCTGCCACATCTCATGATGTTAGCATAGGGCAGCATGCTTTTATGATCCAATTTTATGGAGAATTTGATGCATTTTGATATTTTGCAAGAGAAAATATGTGTAACAGTGAGTGAAGCAACTTGTAAGGACTCTTGATGATATGGCTCTTGTGTATAAGGAAAACAAGAGGCAAAGTCTCTTTAAAGCAAGGCAGGATTAGTGCAATTCTCAGTGGACTGGCCTCAGAAAATAGGGTCTTCTTCAGCAGGGCTGTGCCTCCCACCCCCAGCTCTTCAAGTAGAACAAAGTAGTAAATGGAAAGAGATGTTTTCAGCAGCTGGCAGCTGTTGACACGTAACATTTCTGCTTTCATTCCCATCTGCAGGAGTATATGTGCTGAGCAGTGTCCCTAGATAATGGATGAGAACCTTTAGAGCATGAGTTGTAATATTGTGTCTTGACACAATTCCCTCTGATGCTGCCTTGGAAGAATGTCCCAGCCAAAGAGAATCTTTTCTTACAGCCATCCTCCAGAGCCTAAGAGATGGAGGCTTTCTATTCTTCTTTGTTCAGAATAACCAAAAGCATGTCCAGACATCATGATTTAGTATGTTTTGTGGTGGGTGGCTCTCATCCTCTCCTATAGAAGCCTTTACATTGTAGGTAAAATGATGATTTATTCATTGAATTGGGGACCTTATCTCAAATTTCCATCCCCCTGAGAAGTGGATTACAACAGCTGAGCTAAAGTCTGAGCAGCTCATTTCCATCTCCCATGGGTGCACAAGGATTTTTTGCTTTGTTTGCCAAATGAAGCAGCCCCATTTGGAGAAGCTGTCACAAGAGGCAGTGTGTGTCTCACTGCCTGAGGAAACTGGTTGGTCACTTGTGTAAAACTATTTTTGCCTGACTTTATTCCACTGCATGCAGATGGGATCTCACCTCAGAGTCATGATTCTGTATGCTCAAATATTCAATCCACAGACATCATGGTGCTCCTCAGGGATCAGCACTAACAGCTGGCATTTTATACCTAGGAAAAGACCCCCCTGCTATCTGCAGCTTCTGTTGTAGTTTCCAGTAGGAGCTCTCTCAAAGCATCATCCATTCTGATTTTTTCCTGTGTTCCAGTTCCGTACATTTGATCCATGCAAGCAGCTGTGGTGCAGCCACCCCGAGAATCCCTATTTCTGCAAAACAAAGAAAGGGCCTCCGCTGGACGGGACCATGTGTGCACCAGGGAAGGTGAGAGCTGCTGCCCTGGGCACCCACGTGCCCATGTGTGTTCAGGTGTGTTTGTGTGCTGCTGGGGATGTTCCCCTCACAAATCAAGAGGAACAAGAGAAGAACCTGGCTGGAGGACCTGAGGTTGGCTGAGCTGTGGGGCAAACTCCTGAGTGCAAGTGAAGTGCTGAGCTCGGCTGGTTAGAGCATGGTGTAATGGGGCCATTCACTCAAGAGTTTGACTTGATGATTCTTGTGGGTCCCATCCAACTCAGAATATTCTGTGATTCTGAGCAGTGTGAGGGGAGGACCTAGGGTGAGGGCTGGCATGATCTGCATGGCCACTCTGGACCGTTAAACTCTGGGACCTCAGGGAGGTCATGGCGGTATCTGCCCCATGAAAGTCTATGTGGCAAAGCCAAAAATGGGGAAATTTCCTATGAGTCTCCTACGACTCTTTCGAGGTCAAGGTGTTGTGCTTGGACCAGCAGTGCTGCTGTGGGGCTGTCTGGCCTCCCCCATGCAGGGGTGCAGAGAGCAGAGGAGGATGGAGATGCAGCCAAGCCAGAGCCCTGGAACTTCCCAGAGGGAAAGGATGGATGTGGGAGTTGAGTACCAGCTAGAGAGAGCCCACATGCAGCACAGAGGGGCTGAGCAGAGAAGGGCAGGTCTGAGGAGGTGGATTTGCTGTGTGATGAGAACCCAGGGAGGCTCGAGGAGCGGTGGAGGGATGGGGTGAGGTGGCAAAGGCTCAGCTGGAGCTGCTCCCAGCCCCAGTGATCCTCCGTGGAGATCACACTCTGCTCACTGTGGCTCTCAACTCCAAGCCCTTTGAAGTCTGATGAAAAAAATCTGGCTTCCCTGGGCTTTGGATGCAGTGACTGAGGGGGAGAGGAAGATGTCGCTACTTGGAAAGGTTTTTTTACAACCCAGTGTATGACATCATTTATGCGATAAATGAACCATATTAGCAGCTGCTGTTATGGTTTGAAAAGTCTTTTTTATGAAAACATTATGTTAAATTAATTCCCCAGCAAGTCATGCTCTAAGCAAACCACTCCCTTCTAGTTTTCTCTTCTTTAAATTATTTCTGTTATAAAAGCTTTCTAATTAAAGAACAAAATTAAAAAAGGAATTAGGTTACAATCCAAAATTATAGACAATTTATTTGGATACCTTTTATTTATCTTGGTTTTTATATTAAAAATATTCATGACCTCAAATTGAAAAATACAGTTATACTCCATTTTGTTGCATCACTCTCTTCCCTGAGCTATTCATTCATATTAGTATTTGAACAGAAATGAAGAGAAAAAATGAATTTGTAACCCTACAGTTAAGGATCTGTCACTGCTTCCATTATAAACAGTTTGTCAGGATATTATGCAACTCAGCTGTAAAAATTTTCTTTGGACTGGAACTTGGGATCCAAGGCTTCAGCAAGCTGTGCAGACAGCCAGGCTTTTGAGCTCAGCAGAGATGCAAGAGAGTATGTGCACATTCTGAAGTTTCTGTAGATGATAGGACTCTGACTGTTTTATTCTCAAGGGAGCTGTCCCAGTTTTTTGATAAATGAACTTGCTGCCACCTTCCAGAAGAACCTGAGAAAATATTGTAAAATGAAAACCATTTTATTAGATAAGGCTCAGCAGTCTGAACAAAATGTTTTGGGTTTTTTAAAATTGTGTGAGTTCTGAAGGTTATATAGCTGACCTTATGTATTTGAGCTCAGTGTTGGACCAGTGTATTTATTAGATGTGTTTTTAATACAGGTACATCAGATCAATGCTTTTACATCTGTTCTTTTCCTTTTCATCTCTGCTCTCGATTTTGCCTTCCCTTCTTCACCCTCTTCATCAACTGGGACAATATCAGAGGCTCTTGCCTGAATGCACAGGGCTGTAAAATGCATTTATTGCCCAAAGCTGGGACTCAGTTGCTGTGGGGCAGCTTCTTTTCAGGTACTTCTCCCAAGATATCTCATCAGCATTTGCGGAAAAGGAAAATAATTTTAAACATCATCTCCTATTTTCTTTGGAATCATGCCAGAAAATAAAAGTATAGAAACATAAGCAATTAAAGGTGTTGATTGAGAAAGATTCATTTGTTTCCCACTTTAGAGGTTTGCAGTTTTCATGATTTCATGCCACTAATTCCCAGAGCTATTTTCAGCTCACACCAATCCCAGCGCTGCTGATGTGTCACAGAGCCATCCTGGCTTTGCTGCAGCTCAGGGGCATGGGTGCCAGAAATGGCAGTGGTGCTGGGGAGGCGAACACGGCGTGTGGTGCGCGGATCTTCTCACCTAGGGCTGCTCTTCACATCGCTGGGAACTGATCCCAGATTCAGCAAGATGCCAGAATCCAGTCCAGCTGCCTCCTTCCTAACTGGTGGTCAAGGGGCAAGCACAGCCATGTGGGAGACATGAGATCTGTAGCACATTTTCAGCAGCCAGGGTGGTAAGGGGCATTGTGTCTGCACACCCAGGCAGGCAGGGAAGATGAGGCTTTCTGATGCTGTCTATGTTGTATGTTCATGTAGATGTGCATATAAGTGTATATTTATGTAAATGTTCGTGAGCTCTTCTGTGCCTGTGGTTATTTGAACTAAATTGGCAAAAGAGTGAGGTCCTGACATTTTGAAAACTTCTTAGTAGGTCTTCTTGTGCAAATGGAGATACTGAACAACCATTATGTTAATTGGCAGCAATCTAATAATTTGCTGGGTTTAAAGATATAAAAATAACATATTCTCCTGGAGCTTCCCAGTCAGAAAAGAAAACTACTATTTTGATAGAATCCTAAAGGAACTAGAATAATTTATATTGCTCCCAGCTTGACCTTTTAAAGCCAGATTGAGTTTTCAATAGCGAGAGGGAAGTTTCTATCAGTTTGGTGAAGCTTTGATCATACAGCCACTTGCAATGGTCACATTACCTTCACATAATAACTCTGCTGTGTGAAGTTAAGCACATGGATGTTCAGAGTCTTAGTGTGGAGTCAAAGACACTCCATAAATTGCTATAGTAAACCATGCAGACAAGACATAACTGTGCAAATCTTAACTCTGCCCAGCATTCTGTAGATTGAAAGAAAACATATGCTGTCAGCTGATAATTTATTTACTTGTATACAAGTCTGTCAGCTCTGCCATTAGCCTCAGGCTTCTGAATCCAGGCAAACTTCAGAAATCTATCGTCAGTTTTTGTTATTCCATTTTTTAAAAATAAAGCTGTTCTGGGGAGACATTTATGTCGGCTGAAGTAGCTAACTGCTCTCCACAGGGCAGAAATAAAACCCAGAGTCAGGCACGCAGGGAGATCACATGCTTGAGTCCATCTGCTTGCTGCAGTGACTAACATCAAGGTTTGCACCACCTGAGCCTCCATTTATTTTTTTTTCTTTTTTCTTGGAGAGAGGTAAGAGCCTGGTAGCTGCCCCTGCCAACCAAGCTGATGTTACTCTTGGATTTGGCTTCTGTGCCAAGGATCCAGCACAAACCCAGCAGGTCTTCTCTTTGCTTTCACTGTGCTAATGAGATGATCTGAGTAGAACTTGGAATGATTTTTTACTCTGTCAGGGAAGGAAGGGAATGATTAAATATTGAAATAAATAGATTTTTTTGAGAGGAAAAATGGACCAAGAAAAAAGGTTTCTGAAAACACTAATGCGTACTCAAAGCAATCCAGTAAATTTCCCACTGAGAAAGCTGACCTCAGCTTCTCTCAGAGACAGGAGACAGATGGGTGAGTGTGTGCTGTGTTAGTCACCACAGAAACACTTGATTCTCCACTGAAGAAACTTTTACTGCCACAGAGTAGTCCTCAGTGTTGGAACTTTCACTTCATCCCTTGCAACTAATTATTCTCAAGCAGATGGAGCGGAGCAGGCCAGCCTGCATGTGATGAGGAATACAAATAAATAAGTAACCCACTCCTGGTGGACCTCAGGAGAACTGAGCACCCCCAGCCATGCTGCAGCATGAGGAGCATCAAGTGAGGAGGTGGGAGAGGTGCCCATTGCTGCCCCATAGAAAATAGTTACAGATACCCACAGAAGATCTTCAAGTCTTTTCTTGGAAAATTGACTTGGAGATGTGTTAAGCCCACAGGAACACACTGGCTCTTTTTTTGGCATCCACAGCAGTTGTTTCAAAGAACTGCTGAAAACAGCAGTGGAATGTTTTACTGCAAGAAATTTAAGCTCCCTGTCCTGGAAATTGCACTTGTTTTGGACTGCCCTGTTTGCCAGAAAAATAGACAAGCCTGCCAGAAGTCATCTTGTCTTCAACTAAGAAAACAATTTGCATTTACCCATTTTTTTCTCATTTAGAAAGAAAAAAAATGCTTTAATATGCTTCATTCTTTAAGTGAAACCCCCTGTTTATGAAGGGAATAGTGCTTGAAATTGGCTCTTTTCCACCTCATTGTGTAGTTAATGTAGTAGCAATGGGAAGGGTTGACTTTAACTTCCTATATTACACTGAAGATTGCTCTGTCTGTGGTTTTACCTTCTCATGCATTTTCTTGCATGGATCTGCCCAGAGTAAGATTCGTTAGTGAATCATTTTGTTTTCTGTAGGCTCTTTTCTTTTAATCCACAAAAAAGGCAGAGCTGGAGCTGACTCATTTTACACAAATGCTTCTCTCCTAATAGCTGTGCCTCAGCTTCCCAACAATCACTATCTGACCTGCTTCTCCACTGAAAATCAGTGCTGCTCTTCCTTTACACAGCAAAGTCAATAACACTTTTCCATATTTGCCTTCCAGTTCAGGGACAAGTCTCAATGTCAGAGAAGGAGTTTGTTAGAGGTGGTTGCAATCCTGCTATTCCTGACTAAAACAGGGAGAAGAGGTTGGGAAATACAGTGTCATCACACCTCTCCCTCTCCTCCATGAGTCCAAGCACTGGATTCTGGATCATCACATAATGAACAGAGGCTAAATGGCTCCTGAAATGGGTTTGGTGGCTGCTGTGGAACTCACACCTGAGAGATGCAGCAGCCTGATAAAAGGATGTGTGAGCAAGCACAGATCAGGAGCTGTCACTTCACATCTGCTTCCAAGGCCAGCTGAAATGTGTATTGACAAGCTGAACCATTGCCAGCTTCCCCCACATCACCGAATGGTCCCCAGGCTGCACGGGGCCCCACGACTCAAAGAGTTTGTTCAAACAAACCTCTCCAAAGCCATAAGTAAACAATCCCTGAAGGGTACAGCCCTGAGCTTCTAAACCAAAAAAAGCAAAGGACATATTAGGATTTTGCATTACTTTCATGCTTTGCTGAATTATCTCTTTTTCTGTCAAACATCTAAGAAAAATCTGCCCATTACAGCTCTGGAGCAGTATTGGTATAATTGGCTTTATGGTAACTCATCTATTTCATAGGTTTTGACTTCGTATATCTGAAGTCATGGGAAAGAAAAAAATGGTTGAAACCTAATTTCTACTCTGTCTTCTACCCCTTGTCCAACCAAATCAGCCCCAAAATAAATTGCATGAATAAGGAGCCAGTCACTGAGCAGATTAGTGAATCAGTAAGCTGTGCCTTGTCACCATTCTACTAATGATTCTCTCTTTAAATTCAGCATTATTAATGATTATCCTTCACTTTCAGATTTGCCTTCCAGATCACTAATCACTCTTTGCTCAAGAACGCTCTCCTATTATATATCTTCTGATTTTGTTTTTGCTGGCAGCATGCATTTAGCCATATGCTTGTCTTGTGCAGCCTGCCAAATTCCTGCGTTCCAGGGCTTGTTAAGCTGTGTAAAATGTTGTTGTTGACTTGAATGTTAAGGAAAGTAAGTGACTGATTTCACTTGTTGTTGCAGCCATCTGTGCTCCTGAGCCAGAGCTCTCATCCCAGCAGTAACCGTTAATGCAGACGAACTGTGACAGTCTCATGCAAAGTCGTTTGTTTGCTGGAATATATTTTCCAGCACCCACACTTCATCAGTAGACTTTTATGAAAGCAGAAATAGTACAGAAAGGGGCCAGAATCTTGTGATCCTTGAGAAGAATTCTTTGTGACTTCAGCTGAGAAAAAATTCCTTGATTAGGGCCTGGAGAAATTGGTGGAAAGGCATTGACAGGTTTCTTTAACAGGAGATGACAGTAGAGATGATCAGTACTGGAGCTATGAAGGCTCTTAAAGAAATAAAATAAATACCTTAATGGTTTGGGGAATCAAGCAAATTCTGTGTTTCAACTACTGTAGAATGACTATTAAAAACCAGGTAAAAGAAAGGAGAAAGTGTGGTAGGGCGTGATGAACTGTGCAGCTGTGGAATTGTCCAGGGCTGTCCCAAAGGAATGCCTGGTGGTTTTTTGGTCAGGCTTACCATGAGATCTCCAGGGAGACACTGCAAAACTTTTTATTTAATAGCATTAATGTCTACAATGTGAGTTTGCTTTAATTCCATGACTCTTTGCTGATGGCATTTATTATAGGAATCTGTGTGTGGATTTGGGAGTGGCTGGGCAGGATGGAGCTGTGGCCAGAGCTCCTGACAGTGCTGCCTGCAGAGGCTGTAGGCAATGGTGGGGCCAGGATGTTACTGTCAGCCTCCAAGATTTAGGATTCTGCCATTTCCCTTAAACAATATCCCTGCCGCAGACAGGTGATGAGGAAATATAGCACCGAGAGCAGTTTAATAAACTTGGTAGGCTTGAAACCTGCATGCACACCTGTGCATGTATGTTTATAAAATCTGAGTTTGGGATCATGGGCACAATCTGACAGCAAGTCCCTCTACTTTCTACTGGAGAGGTTAAAAAAATCCAGAACTTGTGCCGAAAATGATCATGTGTTCTACAACAGCTTCTCATCTGATGTAAGTTAATAATCTAATCATTCTGACATCTGATTCTCTCTTTCAGCACTGCTTTAAAGGTCACTGCATCTGGCTCACACCAGACATCCTGAAGCAGGATGGACACTGGGGGGCATGGAGCAAGTTTGGCTCTTGTTCCCGCACATGTGGCACCGGGGTGAAGTACAGGACCCGGCAGTGTGACAACCCACAGTAAGTGACACCCCACAGCAAGTGACATCCCACTGTAAGTGACACCCCACAGCAAGTGACAACCCACTGTAAGTGACACCCCACAGCAAGTGACAACCCACAGTAAGTGACACCCCACAGCAAGTGACATCCCACTGTAAGTGACATCCCACTGTAAGTGACATCCCACAGTGACACCCCAGAGCAAGTGACACCCCACAGTAAGTGATATCCCACAGCAGGTGACACCCCACAATAGGTGACACCCCACAGTGACACTCCACAGTAAGTGACCCTCCACGGCTCCACTGATGTGCAGGGCTCACGGGGACAATCCTCAGTGCATGACCAGTGCAGCAGTACAGTAAAGGATGCTGAGTGGTGCTTGTTAAATCTGACCTATAGCATAAGTTGTCAGAAATTCTACTTTTGGCTCCTAGCAAGTCATGAATCATCTTTATTTCTCAGTTTATCCATCCAGTAAACTGGTTATGCAGTTCCAAAGATTTTGAAAGTGGTAATACAATGCTGTGTAAAGTGTAAGTAACAGTTTAGGGTCTTATATATCTAATTTTAAAATATGTGAGTATGAAATAATAGCAGTGATTTAATGGATTTTTTAAAAACCTTTTAAAAAGTTTTCTTTAATCCACCTTTTAGGATAGTTCAACAAGAAGGTCTTAAAATATTTTCAGACTGTTTACATTCTGATTTGTAACAAAGCTCCTGAGATCAGAACCTTCCTCAAAGTTAATTTTAGGAATTTTGAATTCTCTTGCTTTAATAACTTACATATGGGTCATCTAGATAATGTAGAATGATTCCATTTCAGTAACAATGGAAGTAGAGTATAGTTAATACAAATGATATGAAATGCGTAATTATTGCTATCTTGGTGTGGTATCATAAAATGTCAAGATCCTAACAGCAAGAACTAATTTAATTATTTTAACAGAGATAATATTTTAACATTGAATTTTTTTGTTTGTTGATAAAGCAACTGAACTTGACTAGTATTAAAAATCATCTTATCATTGGTTTGGGGTTTTTTAGTTTTGTAAAGCAGCATTTTCTGATGGAAATTGTTCTGTTAAATTTGCTGATTCTCTTTTCAGCCTTTATTACTTTGGCAGCAGAGATGTGACCTTTACAATTGTGGGCACAGTTTTAGCTATAAAACCTATCTGCATGTCAGAAAAGCCCAATGTGCCATTGAAAATGTTTTCTGTGTTTCCTGGAAGAGGGTGCAAACCCAGCTTCAGGTCCTGAGCTCTGCGTTGCCAGATCGGCCAGGGCGCACATCACAGCGCTGAGCTGGGCTGTTCTGCCTTTGCTGCTGCATTAGGGGTGAATGGGAATGAGTTCTGCGGTGCTTTCCTTTCCTGGCTACACCAAGAAAATGGCTTTTCTTGCCTTTATCAAGTAGTTTGAACCTCTGCTTCCAGAAGTTGCTTTTTAACAGCTAAATAGTGACAGCGGGTTTTGAAAGGAAATTTGTTTTGTACACATCCGAAATACAGCCCTGGCGTCATCAAGTGCCTGCTGACATGACTGGGAAACAAACTGCTCCTCAAAATATTTGATAGACACCTGATTAATGAAACAATGGCAAAACCAACCATGGGTTTCTCTCCCTGTCGCAGTCCTGCCAACGGAGGCCGCACGTGTGTGGGGCCGAGCTACGAGTTCCAGCTGTGCAACACCCAGGACTGTCCCAAGGACCTGGAGGACTTCAGAGAGGAGCAGTGCCGGCAGTGGGACCCTTACTTTGAGTACCAGAACACCAAACACCACTGGCTCCCCTATGAACATGTTGATGGTAAGCACCCCCTCCTATATAAACTAAAATCAGTTGCAAGTATGAATAAAAAATTATATAGGGAGGGGTAAAACGTCTTCCCAGGAAATCATGCCTCCAAAATCTGTTAGGAGTTGTTTGGAGGGATCAGTATCAGTGTATGGGTGATTCAATTTATACAATGCACTTGGATTCTTAAAAAATTTTGGACACTGTTCCCCAATGGCAACTGTAAAATGGATTGACCATGAGATAAAAGGAAATGGTTTTGCATGGGAGGATGGCCCACTCTGAAAGCTGCAGAAGGACATTGTGACATTGAGTGACAGAAGAAGGCAAAGGAAGTTTGATGTTAATGAATGTCAGTAATAGATATGGGAATGAAAACTTGTGTGTGTGTATGGATCTGTACAATAGTGGGCTCTGAAGAGAAAGGCTGGAAATAGCTTTAGGAAAAGATCAGTTCAGTGACTGTGAAGGGAGAGATGGAGAACACTGACCTGTCCCCATGTACCTGCATTGTGTCTGCACTTTAAATACCCAGCCAGTGCAGCTCAGGTTGTCCCCACCTCATTGTTGCCCACGCTGCTAAAAAACCCACAGCTGAACTCAGGCCACAATAAAGCAAACATAAATAATGACTTCTGGATGAGGAGAGTTTGGATAAACCAGGACTTTTCACCCTGGAAAAGCAAGGATTTAGATTAAAAAGATAGAGTTACAGAGTTGTGAGTGGCCCAAAGAGACTGAATGTGGAATGATTATTGAGTTTCTCATAACACGAGCCTGGGAACATCAAATAAAATTATCGGATGGCAGATTTAAAACAAATAACAGGAAAGACTTTGTTCAAAGCATCTAATTATCTTGAAATTCACTGCCACAGAAAGTTGAAGATGCCAGAAAGTTCTAGAAATTATTTTGAAAAATTCCTGACAGTTCTGCAGTCTGTTAAGAGCCACTAAACCCCAAGTTCCAGCCATGATCTTGGAAGTCCCCAAATTGCAGTGTAGGAAGAGCTGGGAGACTATTCTGAGAAAAGTTTCATTTTTTCCTGTGTCTTCCTGCAAATGCTGTTGGGTTGGATGGGTGCTGGCACTCAACCAGCAAGGTCAGGCTGATGTTGTGGCCTCTTGACAGCGATCACCTCCTCGAACAAAAATGTCCCTGTTCTGTTAATGCCTCGGCTCAACTGCCTATGCAAGTGCAGCTGGTTGATTTGGACCATGTCTGCTCCTGCCAGAAACACGCTGTGATGTTCTAGCAAACAAAAAGGCACAGGGCAATGAGTCTCAACTTGTTGAATGAGCAGTGTGAGCTGCTCGCTGGTTTTGAGCCCTGTCACTTCACTTGACAAATTCTTGAGGGCAGGGTTGGCCTGGCAAGGGGCAGCTTCTGGGCACCCACCCCACCCTCAGCCCAGCTCCCATCGCTGGGAGGGGAAGGGTCATTTTGGGTGAATCATTTTGCATTCCAGTGAGAGGATACTCTGCCAGAAATTAATAGCAAATTCCTTGTAATTAATTTGCCTGACTTTCTTCCCAAACAGTTCTCAGAGTTCCCTCATTCTTTTCATGCCATCTTGGTCAGTCTGGGGTTTTCAAAGGCACAGACACAGCCTCACAGCTTAATTTCATGAAATAGCTTTGGTGGCACAGGGTGAAGGGATGAAGGCTGTGGCCTGCAGGACCTTTGCTTATGCTTTAGCCTTTAGAGCAGTCTGCTGCAAAGACCAGTAAAACAAATCAGATTTTTTTCAATTAAATTCAATGACTTCTGGGTCAGAAACCAGCCCACTGATGTCTGAGCACTGATCCCTGGGCACTGCTGGTTTCCAATATAACTATGGTATAACTGCAGACACCTTGAGAGTTAGGTTTACCTGTGCAGGGTTATTAGAGGGAACAGCTTTTGTGTGAGAACAAGGCCAGAGGCAAGCTTATGCTTGAACCCAAATCTATTCAAAACTCTCTTTTGTACGGATAAGGCATATCAGTGACATACTTGTGAGGATAATGCAGTTCTGGCTCAGAAGTGACATAAATCCATACACTTCACAGGCAGCTCAGCTGGACATGTCTGACACATTGTGCAGGGCATAAGAGCAGAGAGGAGTGCCTCATGCTGTGGGCAGAGAAAAGCCACTGAGCTGGGTATACCCCAGTGTGTCCTTGAGCACCCCATGCCCCATTGTGCCATGGCCTGTCTCCTGTTCCTGGAGCCCCCCCTTCTCACCCCCACCATGCTCAGAGCCCTGCATTGTGCATCTGCCAGGGCAGCAGGGAGCGACCCTGCTGGGAGCTCCCAGCCTCAGTTCAATCACTCAGAGAGCAGGGAGTGGACAGGAACACCATCACATCCCTGCTCCTGCACCTCTGCTGTGTCCAGCACCAGTGAATAGGAAGAAAATACAGTAAATTCACAATTATAAACTGCACCTGATTATAAGCCGCACATCCTGGTAGCCAGGTAGACCACGGGATTTGTCCATATATAAGCCGCACCTGAATATAAGCCACACTTTTTTTCTGTTTTTTTTTTAAGTGAGGATCCATGTGTAACAAAGTAATGAGTTAGTAACAGAATCGCACCAGCAGGGGGTTTGGTGTCAGGTGCTCAAGTTGCAAACAGTTTTCATAGACCAGCCAAACCTTTAAAGGCAGCCCCAGGTGCCCTACCCAGCCGGCTCTCGCTTCTGGGTTGGCATTTCACTGGGATTTGTCCATAGATAAGCCGCACCTGAATATAAGCCGCACTGCTGGGGTAGGCTGGATTCTTCAATGAAAAAGGTGCATCTTATAATCGTGAAATTACTGTAATTCTTTGCAATTTAACAGCTCTTGCACATTTACTGTTCCAGTGGAGCAGTGGGAGCAGAACCATCTTTAAAATAAAGCCCTTGTACAGAGTTGTTGGCACCCAGTCAGACCTGCTGATATTTTAATTTAATGACATGCAGTGAATGCGTGGTATGTGTGGGGTGGGGGTGGGTGCATACCCAGGGCTGGTGTGTACACATTTATCTTGTGCATAGCTTAATGTTTCTAATATATACAGTAGGGCTGTCGTTATTATCATCTCAAGAGTCTCCTATTAAGAATTTGTACAAAAAAATACCTGTTTTAATAGACTAAACCCTGGATTTTCAGCACGACTTCTCTGCATGTTTTGGGAGCAGTAGCAAAGGTCTCTGATGTACCAATATCCAGTGGCCTTGAAGACATCAACAGCAATAACAAGGACTTTATAAAAAGAGGGCAGAGGCCATGGAACTGTACAGGGGAAGAACGCAAAGGGCCTGTGAAGATTTATTTCAGTTGAACGGCTATAATGGGAAGGTTGTTATTGTTTTAAATGGTGGGAAAAGCATTCCAACTTTTAATCATGTTAAAATAGCAGAATCTCTATTTGTTTCATCTAGCAGAAAGGCCATCTGTTCTTCAGTGCCAAGGAAAGCATAGTGAACCCTATTATGGGACTGAGGACAGCAAGAGACACGGATAAAATGAAATATACTAGTGGAATACAACTTTATTCAGCATCTGACTAGTCATTTTCAGCTTCATTTTTTGTTCTTGGCTCTTTGGAACAGATTAGAGAAAATACCACTTGTCTGGCTGTTTGTGCATGTGTTAGCAGTAAAAAAAAAAAGCTTTTTTGTCTGAATCTTTTTGACATCTCATCTTGCTTAATGGTTTAAATTATCATAAATGCAAGTACAACCATGAGGGAAAATTAACTTTGTGGTTAGGATGAAATGCTATGGCCCAGCTGTCTCTGAAGAAATTTTGTATGCCAGGTTCACTCAGTGTCAAACAGCTGCTTTTAATGGGAAAATTACTTTGCCTTTTTTTTCACTGAAGTGCAGTGCACGAGAAACCAGCAACCAGCATCTCTCACAGGTAGTCATGCAACTGAGGAGAGCTCTGCCAGATTGCATCATCTGCAAAGGATTAAATAGATCCTCCCCTCAGAGTCAATGATCTGTTATTTTTAAGCCTGTCTCCTAATGGTGACACATGGATGCTTTATGATTCAGCATTTTCCAAGAGATCACAGAATTTTTCAAAGGGGATAAGCATCAATGATTTATGGGTACCATGCTGGGCTCTGGGATGTGTGCAAGGAAGAAGGGAGAGCCAACACTCTCTGAAAGTGCTGCTCACAACATCAGCAGCTGAACACACACACTTTGTGTTGTTTTATTTTTCAGCTAAGGAGAGGTGCCACCTGTACTGTGAATCCAAGGAGACAGGGGATGTGGTGTACATGAAAAGGATGGTGCACGACGGGACCCGCTGCTCCTACAAGGATGCTTACAGCATCTGCGTCAGGGGGGACTGCCTTGTAAGTGTCTGGGGCTTCTTCAGAGCTCAGAGCTGTGAAAACAATTCAAATTGTACCTTGAGTACCTCTCCGAGAATGACTAAGTATGATAACACTTTGGGCAATAAGGAGATTTCATTAGGATTGTTGTCACAATATTATGTGTGATATTCACAGTTGCCATGCATGTGACTCAATTCCCAAAGCATCTACCTACACAAGTAATATCTCATGCAGTATTTGAGGATGAACTATTACAATTAGCTTTCAAGGAAAGCTCTCCCTGCTGAGTTTTAGTGGGGGTGGAATGTACAATGAAATAGGAGCACACAGCAACTTTCAAGGAAAGTGATGTTAGGAAATGGCTGATGTGCATTCTCTCGATATTTGATCATCCTGTTTTTAAAAAAATCAATGACAGTTCCTTTAAGCTGGGATCTGCTGCAGGTCATCTTTCAAAGGAATTAGTCTCTGAACAGCAAAATACTGGTGGAGGTGCTTATCCCCCTCTAGATACATAGATTCTCATGGAATTTAAGCATCTGTCTTAAAATAAGCTGAGGCTTAAGAGCTTTTCCTTGACCATCCTGCTTTCCTTCAGAAAGAGAACCACTATGAAGCATAATATAAAAATATAATCACCCAGTTGACAGCTATCATAGGAACTGGAAGTATTAAAATCTGTTTAGGTGTTGATCTTGCAGGAGAATACTACAAGGTGTGCTGCTTTTCTGAAGCAGAATCTGGGGGTTGGTATGTAAAGTGAAGGTTCATTTGAATTGAAGAGTGGATAAATAAAATTACTATTTGTCTCTTTTGTGCACAGAAAGTTGGGTGTGATAGGGTCATAGGCTCCACGAAGCAGGAAGATAAGTGTGGTGTCTGTGGAGGAGATAATTCCCACTGCAAGGTGGTGAAAAGAACATTTTCAAAAGTACCAAAAAAGCAAGGTTAGTACATCCAGTGTGGTTTGTCCTGAGGAATTCAGGGTATTTTTTTCTTGATCTCTTATGTTTCATGGAAAGTGCCAGAACAATTACAAATCATTTGCAGCATCATTAATTCCAATAAACAAACTGGACTTACTTCCAGATGTGTTTATAATTTGAAAATAAGACTTCTGTCCAGTGAGCAGCTAAAGCTGCTGGTAGCAAGGCCTGTGCATGCATAGGAGAGGGTTTCCCTGCTCCTCATGTGAGAGCTGTGGACTCGTGCTGCTGATGCCACCCAGCTGCTCTGTCACTGCAGTGCTGCAATAACCCATCATCATCATCAGGCTGGAGGCTGTGTGCTCTCTGTGGGTGCATACAGCACTCAAAGTCCATTTTAGTCTGAAGCAAAGTCTGTTGATGATACTGTGGGCATCTTTCTTCTCAGTCAAAGCCCTTTGTTATGTGCTATCACCTGGCACGGAAATGGGAATGGGAATAATGCTGGATTCGGTTATTCTTGTTTAATGCACCCTGCTTTCAGAAAATAAGATTTGTTTAAAAACATAAGACAAACCTTCCCTGCTTATGGCATATTAATCCATAACTGTCTTTTCAAATACCTCAATATAGGGTACATTAAGATGCTTGAAATTCCTGCTGGTGCAAGACATTTACTTATACAGGAAACAGATGCCACCGCTCATCATCTTGGTAAGTAACAAGTAGGAAAATTTTCAGTCAGAATAATTTTTTCTGGTGTTTATTTTTGTCTCTGGAGGCTGACAATGTGTTTATACATTTGTTTACCCATTACCCACCCACACCATGCACTTTCTCTAAGTATGTTAAATTAGGAAACTTGTTTGGCAATTTGATTTTCCCTGTGCTGTATTCCAGGCTGTCCCAGCCAGTTCTCTGTGTTGCTGTGTGCATGTGTGAAAGCTGCTGGAAGAGGCACTGAGTTACTTTATGGAGCACAGTGCATTATATTTGGGGGTTGGAAGTAGGTGATCTTCAAAGTCCCTTTCAACCCAAACCATTCTATGGTCTTTGTGTGCATCTTTGTGCTTCCCACCCTCAGTAATTTGCCAGCCATATCCAGATCTATTCCAGATTCTGTCCCACTGCTAACAGTACTGACTCGGGGCTGCCAAATCAATCCAGCAGTTCGGGAGGGAATGGAAATCCACTCCTCCCCAGGGCCGGTAGTCAATGGGAAGCAGTGACTAGTAGGCTGCTATTAATTGGAGATAGATTCACAGCCAATGGTCTGCTAATTCTAGTGTGGGTCATCCCAGCTTCTCCCCAGTGAGTGCTTGCCTTGCTGCTCAGGGCAGCCTGGCCCTGTGGGTCAGGGAACAATCCTCGTTCAGACAGAGCTCTGTTGGGGTGAGTGCTGTGCACATGGACAGCTGGCTCGCTGTGAGGCCACTGCTGAGGGAGCAGGATGCTCAGGTGGCTGCCACAGAGAGAATGGAGTTAACATCTGGTGTTAAATAACAAATAGTCCCTGCTTCTTCCAACGAGGAGGGCAAATTTTCCATCTCAGGTGAAAACCTGTCCTCACACAAAGGTGGCTGAAGTCTCTCCAGGTGAAGGATGGAGCACTGGTGAGAGCTGAAGAGAGGAACCAGGCTCTGTGTGCAGTGGCAGGTGCCTGCAGAGCAGCAGGAGCTTAACAGGGCTGTGTTGGTGTCAAAACTGGATCTGAGCAGGAGAATTAATGCTGTTTCTGGTGTCTCTCTCTCACTGTGGGACCTGCTGGGGATTAGCTCAGTAGCCTTTCTCTGATGGAGCAGTAACAGCCCCCTGAGCTGCCTTACAACATATGAAAGAGCTGAATAGCTCTGGGACCCCCACTGGCTCTCAAATTGGCTCGGATTTGGCCAGTGGATTCAGAAGTTGTTATATGGGAGCAGGCAGCTGGACCCCTGTGGTGCAGCTGCATTGGCCTCATTTCTCTGGCAAGGCAGGCAATCATAAAGGGGAAAAAAAGGGCTACTGATGTTCCTGGAGCTGAGCAGAAAAGCATTGACAGTTCAGTGAAACACCTGAAAAAGTCTTTCCAAACCTGTGAGGGAACAGAGGGAAAATGCATGCCAGCCTTTTCAGCTTCGTCCACTGGGACATGAGCAGAACAAAACTGGAGATGAGAAATGAACCTCTTATATTCACTTTTCTTGTGCTGTTCCCAGCTATTAAAAATCGTGAAACGGGGAAATTCATTCTAAGTGAAGACAACTATGTGCCAGACTCCAAAGTATTTATTGACATGGGTGTGGAGTGGGAATATCGGAATGACGACGACAGAGAAACGGTGCAGACCATGGGGCCGCTGCGTCAGGGAATAGTTATTCTGGTGAGTCAGATGGAAACCACCTTCCACAGAGCTGTAATGGGCTAGCATGTCCTTCACATTCCTCTTGTGAGGTTCAAGAAGACATCTGCTTCAATTATAAGATAGAAGATGTATTTTAATTCCTTTCTCCCAATTCATTGCTCTGTATGAGAGCTTATAATTCAGGGTTATGTGTTGAGCAACCAGCTGTCCTGATTATTTCCTGTGGATGGTGTAGCATTCAGCCACTGAGTAAGGACTGCAGCTTACTTATCCTATCTGACATGTGAGCACCAATGAAAAAAGGTCAGAATGGTTCATATCAGCTAGATCTAATAGTTCCTTCTCACATCCATGTTTTGAAAATGTATCCTGCAAAGGCAGATGCAGGATTCCTGTGCTTCCTGGCTCTCTTTTTCAGAGCAAAACCAGTTCCACAGTTCCCAAAACCACCCAAATATATTCTTTTTTCACTGGAAACTATCAAACAATAGACTTCAATTAGCAGGGGTAAGTTGATTTAAAATCCTCTGAAAACAACTGTAGTGTGTTGATATACACCAGCTGAACTTCAAAGAATAAATACTGTGCTTTGAAAGGACCAATATTTTGCACTTTGTTCACATTGAGTTCCATTTTCTTGCGTTTGTCTTAGTGCAGTGTGATAACAAAACCTCTTTAAAATAGTTTATATTTCTGTCAAGATTAAGCAAAAAGCTTTGCAGAATTCCAAGGCTATCATAAGAATATTTTGTTTTATTAGAAATTTAAGCAATTTTCTTTGCCACTTCTACTTATTTCTGCAGTTGAATTTGCTTTGTCTTTTAGTAGAACTATCTGTTATCATTTCAGTACAAAATTTCCTTCCTTTGTGATGGGATATGGAAAAAATTTAGTATCATGATGTCTGTCCAATGCTGGCAAGGAAAATAAGTCTAAATCAACAACAGTCTTTCTTAATATGCAGTTTAGAAATTCTGTGTCATAAGGACGGAGATACTTTCTCATCAGGGAAAAAATGTGTTGAGCGCAGCTAAAAGGTTGAAATCCCTCTGGAGATGTTTTAATATGTGAGCCATGATCACTATTTCACGTCATCTCACAGATGATATGAGATGATTTCTCCTCATATCAGTCTTCCATATTTTTTTTCCTTACATCTGCTTTGCTTATTAGGTGATTCCTCATGGTGGTGCCAAGATAACTTTGACTTACAAGTACATGATCCATGAAGATTCCTTGAATGTAGACAACAATAATGTTTTAGAAGAGGACTCAGAGTCATATGAATGGGCTTTGAAGAAATGGTCCCAGTGTTCCAAACCTTGTGGAGGAGGTAAAACAGCAGATCATTCAAAATTAATTTATTGCCACGAGACATTAGGGTGATCAAAGCATGGGAGGAGTTTTATTTAAGTTCTAGATAGTGAATGGATTTAAAATTTGACGTAAATGGTTTGGGGGCGGATCTGGGTTGATTCATTTCTGATTTATGGTTATGAAAATGAAAAATTGGACAAATGTGATGAGGGTCTCCAGGCTGTGAAGATGCTGAATCTCAAGCTGCAATGAGGCAGCCCTTTGTAAATCTGCATCCAGTGATGTAAGCTTTGCAATGTCAGACTCCTTTTGGGGCCAGATGTGAATGTTGATGCTGTTCCCCGAGTTGATGGTGAGGTTGCGGCATTGAATTGTGGCTGGGCAGGTTTGCAGAATGTTTTTGAGATGCCGGATCTGGCTGTTATTTTCATTAAATAAATATTATTTTCATTTTCATGGTGAGGCTGCACCTTGAGTGCTGTGTCCAGTTCTGTCCCCTCAGTTTAGGAA
>VRYO01001726.1:2165885-2181172 GCA_009812075.1 Sialia sialis | reverse complement strand
GCTTAGTTGAGGTGTTAGGGCATGGGTTGGACTCAATGATCTTGAAGGTCTCTCCAAACTTGTGATTCTGTGATTAAAGGAGTGAAAATACAGGGCATGAGCAATTATGGGGGTTAAATTTGTGCTGCGAGTATTTATTCGGTGCAGCTTACTCCTCCTTTGGTAGCATGTTCATCTGCAGTTCCTACTGCAACACTTGGCATAATTTGTGCAGTTCATCTGGAACTCGAGCCCTCTATGAGATCTGCCAGTCCTGACAGTAAGAGCAATGTCTTTCCCCAGGCTACCAGTTCACCAAGTACGGCTGTCGCAGGAAGACCGACCACAAGATGGTTCATCGCAGCTACTGCGAGCTGATCCAGAAGCCCAAACCCATCCGCAGGGTGTGCAACCTCCAGGAGTGCTCCCAGCCCATGTAAGCATCCCTGCCCCCAGCACTGCTCCCTGCAGGGGCATCACACCCAGCGCTGTCACCTCAAGGAAGGTGGCTTTAGCTTCACCTTCTGGCCATTACAGAGAGCCAGGACTGTGAGGATCTCATGCTCTGTTATGCTCATAGAAATATTCTTTCTGTGGTTGCTGGTTCCTTCGACTTATGAAATAAGTTGGATTAGAAAAGAAGTGCTGTCCTGATCCAGATTTTTGTGTTGAGGCCATCTTGAGGTGGTACAAAATTGACATGAATTCAATTTATACCAGCAGATTTTACACAGTGTGAGTTAACCATGTCAGAACAAATGGACAGAGTGCTACAGTAGACAACCAATGTCATCCAGACTTTCAAATCCAAATCTCCATAAAGTTCACAGCATATTTTTGGACCTTTAAACACAGGGAAAATATTTGACCTGTTAAATTTCTCTGGCTGACCTTGTACAGCATGAAATGCCTGTTGTACATTCATTTCTGCTCTACATATTCAAGTGATATAAATATTTTAATTCACATTTTACAGGTGATTTTTTTGACTGGCAGCAGGTTATTCCTCCCATATGTAGGGCTAATATTCTTTGTGCTACTACTGCAACAAGAACGCAGTGCGTTGATCCTAGCTTTTATCTCTGGGGACTGAGTATAGGTTCCAGGAATCACAGCAAATAAACAGAACATACCACACAATATTTCCTAACTTCCTTTCAAAAAAAAAAAAAAATTTGAAAGAGAGAAAAGGCAAGAAACTGTGCCCCATAAACTCTGCATGGTCCAGGTTGAACATTTATTTATTGGAAAACTGAAGTAATGACCTAACCTCTCAGGCTCTCTGGAAAGGACTGTATCGTCCTTTCAGCTGCAAATATAATTGGGCCCAGGTACCACAAAGACTCAATAGGATCCTAAATTGTACTTAGATCCCTGAAGTTTCAGTTAGCTCTGTTTCCACAGAATGTCATCCAAGCATTTTGCTCTTGTGCATAGGAGAGGCAATTAAGGGGTTTTACAAAGCTCTGGGACACCCACTACACTAATGTGCTGCTTCTTCACTTCTGGGAAAAACTCATCTTTGTTTCAGAAGTCACCTCAGGATTCATGTCTCCACAGCTCTTGCCTTTCTTCCCAGCTGTGTAATTTCTGTAGGTTACAAAGAGAAAGTTGGGAGAAATTGTTACTTTCTGTTTAACTGGAATGTGTAGTTCAGTGCCTTGTATTATTCTTTTACCATTTCCAAACCTGGGATTTTATGAGTGCTTTAGGACAATTTAAGTGTTTTAGGACAATTCCTTCAAGCTCAGGGTGTTTCTCCAGACTATGTAAATTTTTTGGTTAACTTTATCCCATGAATACTGTTTACATGGAACAATCTTGCAGGTCTCTGCACTCTGTAAATATTGATAGACTGCTGTAGGTCTTCACTTAATTATAACTAAACTTTCAGTAGTCTAGGTAAATTTCCTTTGGTTCTGTCTGTCCCTGTTATTCTTCTCTAAGTTCTTTGTAATTTTTAGCTATAATTCATGAGTTGGTTTGGGTGATCAGTGAGGGTTTCAACTACACCACATTATACAAAGTGGCCAAACTGATTTAGAAATTATGAACTCAAATTTTCCGGTTTTCACTGGAGTGTTGCCTTCCCCCAAACCAAACATTAATGATGATGAGGACCCAGATCTGCCCAAGCTCAGCACTCACAGCACTGGATTTGCCAGTGCTTCAGCAGATTGAGTCTGACATGGCCAGGGATGTGGTCCATGGAGTGCCCAGATGTGGTCCAGGCAGGAGCTGCATTTCTAGCCCAGATGTTTTGGCTTCACTTGTATGGGAACCAGCTGGTTCATGCTGCTTTATGAGACAAGGCACATCTCATGCACCCAGACCTGGCAAGCTCAGCAGCACCCTTGGGTGGCTGCTTTTGACATAAAAGTGACCATATTTTTATGTGCAGTCTTGGAAAGGGCATCTTGAAATCAGAGCAAATACAGCAAAGTAAGAATAATGTTTGTCTTGGAGATAATGAGAAAGAGTAATATTGAAGATCTGAGTCTTATTAATGATAATTCAGGGGCAATCAACCTTCACTATAACTGCTTATGTTTTTTCATATCTTTTTTTCCTTATCAGTACTAGTATTAACATCATGTTAAACCTGTGTTCAAGAGTTACAGATCAACAGTTTGAATTTTACTCTGCTCACTCTCTTTTCACCAACCCAGATGGGTTACAGGAGAATGGGAGCCTTGCAGCAAATCTTGTGGGAAGACAGGGTACCAGGTGCGCTCTGTGCGCTGCATCCAGCCCCTGCACGACAACACAAACCGCTCTGTCCACACCAAGTACTGCAACAACGACCGCCCCGAGGGCAGGAGGCCCTGCAACAGGGAGCTGTGCCCAGCACAGTGGAGAATAGGACCCTGGTCACAGGTCAGTATCTTTCTGGAGGTCTCAAACAACTACAATAATTTCATGGCTATAAGGCACACTGGATTATAAGGTGCACTTCTGGGCTGTCGGCAATTTTCTGAATTTTGTGCACATATAAGATGCACCGGTCTATAAAGCGCACTTTTTTTGTGCAGTGAGGATCCGTGCGCAACAAAGTAACAAATTGGTAATGGAATTGCGCGATCATATGATTTACTGGCAGGTGCTCAATTTGCTAACATTTTTCAAGGATCAGCATAGCCTTTAAACACAGACCCAGGTGCCCTCCCCGTGCCTTGGGCCCCGGCATTCCCGCCTGCCCCCAGCGCCGGCTGCCGTGGCTCTTGCAGAGTGTGGCATGGCTGCTGGCACCCACAGCGTGCGGCATGGTTGCCAGCACTCGCGGCTCGCACTTCCGGGTTGGCAAATTTCCAAACTTAGTCCATATATAAGGCGCGCCGGATTATAAGGCACACTTCTGGGTTTCGATCAAAATTTTAGTCAAAAGGGTGCGCCTTATAGTCGTGAAATTACTGTAATTTCTGACTGGGTGGAATAAGCATGACAATTAATGGCACCCCTTTATGCATGAATAGATGGCTCTGTGAATTGATGGCTCGAATCTAGAGTTTGTTTATTGCTCAGCCCATAGCTCATTTTTGGGGTATTTCACTATTACTGGTGTTCTACGAGAAGCAGTGAGTGGCTCTCCCTCTTGCTTCGTTATTGTAGGTACTGCAGTGGCTCAAATACTGTACCACGTCAGCTCAAATCAAGGGCAGTTTAAAACGGCAAAGCTGATTTCTAATCTGTCGTTTCCAGAGGGTGACTGGGGTGTAACTCTGCCTGTCCTTTCAGTGCTCTGTCAGCTGTGGCAATGGCACCCAGGATCGCCCAGTGCTGTGCCGGACCAGGGACAACATCATCGGGCTGTGCAAGGAGAAAAAGCCAGAAAGCACCAGGATTTGCAGACTACCTCCGTGTCCCAGTAAGGGCTGGTCTTCAATAGCTTCTGTTACTTGCTGAAAAAAAGAGTTACTTCTTTATTTGAAATGCCTTCATTGGATTGATATTTGTGCGCTATGTCTGCCAGGGGGGCATTTCTCCATAGTCCCTGTTTGGAGTAGAATTCCAAACGTGGAGCTGCTGAGTGGCCCATGGGCTTCTTGGGCATTCTTCTTGTGCTGGGGAGCACAGCTTGGCCCGGGACAGCCTGAGAGTGTGGGGCAGATCTCAGCACAGTGCTGATGGCTGATGTGGCCAGCAGCCAACAGCTGCCCTGGGAGTGAAGCAGTGCCTGAGTCCAGCCCTGCACCCTATGGGGCATGGCAAGAGGCTGCTGGGCTGTGGCTAAGCAAGGATGCCTCTTTGCTTTCCCCACCTCCACCAACAGCTCCAGGCTTCTTTTTCATTCTGCCAAACACAAATTATCTGCAGGGGTTATCTAACTCAGTTTCTAGAAGCTGTAATTAATTTGTTCCTGCTTAATGCAGGGCAACAAGACCTTTACCCTTGTTAGCTTTTCAGCTGTTTGCAAATTATACTTGTGAGATAATTTCACATATTCCTATTATTAAGTCATTCATATTTTTCTTTTTTTCCTGATGTATTTCTCAGGGTAGCTTTTGATTTCTAATTAATTAGAAGCAAGCTGTCAATTATAGTCTCCAATACAAAGATTTTAATGAGGAACTGTAACTAAACTAGACTGCATGTCTCTGGGGATGTGTGACACTGCCATGAGAAGTGCTGCTGGAGAGCTGGCCCTTGGGCTGTTTATAGTGTTGGCTATGGAGTGCTGGACACATGTTGTAGCAATGTCCCCAAACAGCACCTTTTGCCCAAAATCACGTCTTGGTTGTAATGCTTCCCTGGGCTCCTTCGCAACTGGAGCCCACTCATTCTCTGAACTTGTCCCCTTCTGACAGGGCAACAATTTAATGCTGCCTAACATATGTTATGTTGCATCTTTTTTTTTTTACTCTCTTCAAGGAAACGTTTCTGATCCTTCAAAGAAAACCTACATGATACAATGGCTGTCAAGACCCGATCCAGACTACCCCATCCAGAAAATATCTTCAAGTAAAAGACCCATTTATAACTCTGCCTTTGCCCTTAAATGCATGCCACATCGAATGTGGACTTTGCCTTTTGCTCTCTTCTTCTCTCTATGCGGAAAGTTCCCTTGACTTTGCCAAGTTTAAATCTTGGGCTGAATCTGTTTTTTCACACCAGGCACTCAGTGCTCGGTGTCTTTCTTCTCTGGAGCTTGCGTAGCACTGGTGGTGGAGGTCTTGAAGTGTTGGATGTGTGAAGTTGGCTCTCCACAGTATGTTGCAGTCCTCTGAAAGGGAGCTGGGATCGGTTTACTTGTTGCTTGGTGGTGGTGAAAAAAGGCTCTTAATGGCTCCTGATGTTCAGTTTGATAGCAAAACTGAGAACTTATTGTGAATGTGATCACATCACAATAATGACACCTTGTAGTGCTAAAGTTCTCCTTTATCTAAAAGCCCGAAATCTCGTAACTCTCTGGTTTCAGTTCGCTGACAGGGTAGTCTGATGAGTGGAAGAATTTTTTCATTCCATTTTCCTTTGTGGTGCTGTTGCTTTCCTCACCCCTGCTGCTCATTTTTTTATTCCTGACCCTCACCTTTACGTTTGAGACCCGGGGAGGGCTCACTGGGAAGCAGAAGCTGAGTTTCTGTCAGTACTTAGCTGAGTTTCTGTCAGTACTTTCCTGCTGCTCTGATGCAGCTGCTCTCGCCAGACTCCCAGTGGTTGTTTGGTGGGTTTTTTTCTTGAGAAAAGCTGCATCCATTTTTTCCATCGCACAATTTTTGCCAGTTTTGCGCATTTTCACTTTAGAAACAAACCCAAAGCAGAACAGGCGTGGTCCATGGTGAAGGTGGTGTGGTGGTGTTTTTCTCAACGTGGCGGAGGCAATACGATGTTTTCATTGACTCTGATGTCTCCAGCTGCTCAGCATGGAGCTGTTTATACTCATTACATCTCTGGTCTTTTTTCACCATGTGCATGTCTGACTTGACTGGTACGGTTGTGTGTGTGTGTGTGTGCGTGTGTGCTCTTAGATGTGTCAACTGGCAAACATAACAGTGTGAACTACTACAGAATTACCTCAATTTTTATTGCTTTTTTTGCTTAGGAGATGAATTTTAGAAAAATGCCTTAATGTTGAAATGTAAATGGCATTAATTTACCAGATCCAGCTTTAAATATGAACAGTACACTGGTACCTTGAGTTAATCTTCATATGGAATGTTTTTACTTGAATGACAACTACTGAAAGGCAGTAAATTAAATTGGAGGTTGATTTGCACAGTGCATATCCATATCTTCATCGAGACAGGATTGTGGCCTGACTTAATGAAATTTAACTGGCATTCGTGCTTCACCTTCCGTGTTTGTTTGGAAGATTTGGAATTCACAAGTCATGAACTTCTTTGTGACAGTCAGTACCAATAGTAGAAATTGCAGTAAAATTGCAGTCATGGAGCAAATTACTACCTTATTGCTTTGATCATATTTTTTTGAAAAGTGGCATTTTTGAATCTTTGGGTCGTCAACAGTGTAGCACTTCAAACTTGTCATTATCATGTGATCACATATTTAAATTTTGCTGTTAATATTTCCTGAAACATGTTAACAATTTACATGACAAGGTGAAAAAGCAAAGACACGTATCTGGCACTGAATACTGTTATGTAAAATAATTGGTGTTTAACTGTATAAATATATTCATGACTGTTACCTTTAAATAGACAATGTTTAGTGATGTTTCAAGAGATGGGTGGCTATAGAGAATGGTGCAATAAGGTATCTGGGCATTGTGCACTATGTCTATATGCACTTTGGTTTATCAGGGATATTTTATTAGTGTTTTGTATGTATTTAACATAATATTAAAGATGTGCCAATTCAGTTTGCTTTTCAATATTTTTTTATGAGACTAATGTGTACCAAAGTGACTGTGAAACTGATTTATTTTTTTCTTACTGATGTTTTGAATATATACTTCCAGTCTGTCATGCATACTGCAAGTAAAAATAAATAAAAGTTCAGCAAATCTGGATATTTTTGTTTGGATAGAGGATCAAAATTTCATTCTGGCATTGAGAAGTTGCAGAGTTTATTTATATAACTTATCAGATGTCACTGAACTTATTACATAACGCAGTTTTATTTCCATGTATTGTTAAGCTTGACATTGCATATTTTTGTTAGGAAAAAAGGCATTTTTCTAAAGGTGCTGTTACTGATTCTTACAAAGCCAAGAACAGACCTGCCTTGCTAAAACCACGTTTAAATATTCTATCTGTTGGCTTTTATTATGGAAGCCATTTGGAGGAGCGTGCATAAGGGTCATGCATCACAAGGCAAAATTTTCTAAGGCAACTCTTATGGAGTATGTAAAAGTATATATAAATTGTATAGGCACGTGCAGGCCTCTGTATGGAGCTGTGCATGCAGGTATGAACAGTACCAGCTCTTAAAGGCTGGTTTGAAAATCTCTCCAAAACCAAGGTACTATTCGTGGGTTCCTAAGGAAGGAGTCATTCCTAGTCTCTAGAAGTATTTCACTTTAGCATTTGAAAAATATGAAAATTACCTGACAGATTCTAAAGTAGGAACTAAAATTCTGCTTTTCTGCAACAAAAGCAACAATTAGGGCATAAATGCAATGTACAGGAGGTGTTTTCACCTGCTGCAGCCAGCACTAGCATTTTAAAGCAGCAGCACCAGCTATTAGTTTATTTTAGACTGATATGTTTGCCAATGAAACACCCACGATACCCTGCTTTTTTAACTGAGGATGAGTGAAGAGGTGGCACCTACGCTTTCCAAATCCCCTTGGTATCACTGAACCTGCTCTGCTTCTCTCCTTTGCTGTGAGGATGCTGACACAAGCCAGTGCTCGTGCAGGAGGGTGAAATGTGAGCTCCAGATGAGGCTGAGAGCACTGTCTGCCATCGGGTGCACTCTAAATTAAGGCGAGTAATTGGAGTTACTCACCCTTTACTGTAAGAGGAGGTGGAAATGTAGTAAGAGCAGGGGGAGAGAGACAAGTGATTTCATCTCTGGCTCAGCACTGTGGTCACAGAGATGTTTTGTTAGTGATGATGGCAGGTGTTGGTCAGTCTGCTTTTCTGCTCAGCCCTCTCTGCTCTCCTACAAGCCCTCTGACTCTCCTAGCATGGGCTGCATGTTGGGATTTTTCCTTCACTGCAGTGCCTGGCCTCATTGCTTCATCCTGGAGGCACAGGAGCTGAGGGGTGTCTGTGTAGGACAGAGGACAGGCAGATTTTTCTCCAAGGAGCCTGCTAGACCCTCAGCACCCATTTGCCACAAATTCATAAAGTCCTCCGCCTTCCCTGAGTAGAAATCACAAGGGCTTGGGGAATCTCTGTGTAGGCTTCTGTTTGTGTTTCTCAGGCAGGAGCACTTTGACCACTTCACATTTAATGCCTCAGCCTGCAATTTGGCCCCTGCATTTCAGCAAGATCAGGATCTGCCATCAACACCTTTATTGTGGTGCAGATTGTTGTAACAGCTGTTGACAGCTTAAAGCTTATCGATTATCATTATTTTTCTTTTATTACAGTCATTGACACAAAAATCAGGACTTTTACTGAGTCTCCCAGGCATTAATGGACTGGCTTGGCTCCATTACACTGGAGTTTGTTTTCCAAAAATAGCAGCTCCCCTCTTGGAGGAGTAGAAAAGCCTCATGGTAAATGTACCACTTTTCTCTCAAGCAAGAGACATGCTGAGAAAACACTGCTGTTTTCAGAGTAGGGGTACCTGGCAGCAAAATCACTCCAATTAGTGGAGATGGATTAATTCTGAGAGTTACATGGTACACATCGAAAAAGGACTCGGCTTTCCTGAGACAGTACAGATAAATATACGTTACCCTGACCATGGTTAGTCACTGTTTGGTTGCAGAAAAGCATTAAAAGGAGCAAAGAGGGAAAAAATAGATTTCTTAATATAAAAACTGGATGACTTTGTGGGAGTTCAATGCAGTTTTAGCAACAACACAGCACAATCAGTGTGTTTTGAGTTTAAACCAAGACAGTAACACAATTCATTGTGGCTTCACGGTCTTCAGGTTAGTGCTTCCAGGATGTGAAGGCAAAAATTCGAATGTTGTGGTCTAGAGCTTGGATGGGATGGGTTCAAACAGTTCAGATCAGCTTTTTCAGCTCTTGAAGTGAGTTGACTTTTAGGTTGAATATAAGCCTGCTTCTGCTTATAGAAGGCTCATTTGCCAGTTTCCCGTCCCACTTTAAATATCAAACCCTCTGCCCACTGCCAAAGCTTCAGCTGTGTTTCTTTTTCTGATTAATGTGAAGATGCTCTTTATTTATCTGTTCCCCTTTTCTCTTTCAGAAGATCATTGTCAAGGAGACAAGTCAATGTTTTGTCGCATGGAAGTTCTCTCCCGTTACTGCTCCATTCCTGGGTACAATAAGCTGTGTTGCAAGTCCTGCAACACGTACAGCAACGTAACAGAGAACAGCAATGTAACCAGTGCCAATGTAAATAAGAATAATGTCATTGAGGAGGAGCTCCTGACAACCCTCAGCCCTCCCGTGGGAGTGTCCACCACGCAGTCTGCCACCAGCCCTCCTCTGCTTTCCAAAACACGGGCACCCCCTTCCAATGCCACTGAGGAGCACCCAGAAATCAATGCAGTGGATGTTCCCTATAAAGTTGACGGGTTGGATAATGAAGTATCACAGCACAACATCATTACACGGAGGAGGCCTTATGAAAGGACAAGGAATCAAAGAATCCAGGAGCTGATCGCTGAGAAGATGAAAAGAGAGACTCTTAGGAAAATAAACTAAAATGGAAATATGGCACAAACAACATTTTTCTCTTACAGAGATGTTACCAACATCATAGTATTGGCCATCGTAGAGACTAAAAATGGGGAAAAATTGAAGTGGTGCTATGGCAGAGATAGCAAATTCTCAAGCCTACCATAAATGGAAATGACAGATTGTTTCATAAGTGCTAATCTGAACACTTTGATGGCTAGGTTAGGTGTACAGGGTACGGCAGAGTATTAGTGCAATATCCCTACAGTGTCCCACTGAATCCAAACAAACCATATTAGTCAGGTTAGCAGGTTTCTCAGTCACAGGCTCTTTAAATTCTTCTATGGCTGCATAAAACTGCTTGGGAATAGTAATGGGAGTCACACTTGCCATGGAAGAAAGCAGTCTCAAGACTCCTTTAACTCTGACAAGCAGGGGTCAGCACTCCTGTGATGCTTTTGTGCCTTGCACAAAGCCTGGCACTAACACAGCCTGCTTCGGGAAGGTTCTTAGGACGTGCCAGGCTTGGTTTGGCTGACCTTGGCAGAGCTGCCTCTGTGGTCACAGCTCAGCATGTGCTCACGTAGCTTCCTGAACCAGGACTGTGTAAGAAAATACAGAGAAAATTCTGTAGCCATATATTTATGTGTAAATTAAAAACTGACAGACAGTAGTTTACATACTTCCATAAACAATTTCAAAGGATTCTCCTAAACTTTTGGATACATGCAAGACATTTAGTAGGGTAGATCTGGCCAACTTGGACTGACAACATCCTAGTTTTTCTGTTTACAATTATCCATATTTTTTTATAGTCTTTAAGTTCCTGTAATGCAACAGCCTCAGTGATCTTTATTGGTTGGTGCTTTTTTTATTGGTCTGGTTTTTCTTTCTACCCACATTCTGTTTAACTTAAAGATGACTGGTTTCTTGTTGTCTTTTCTTTGGTGCTTTGTTAAGACAAACTTTTCCCTGCCCCCCACAGGATGCAGTTATTTTTGAGGAATTCATTTTGTATTATCCTCCTTTCCTTAGGACAGCTTTATTGGTGCAGAAGTGAACAACTGTTTGCTGTGCCCTTACATGAACACACAAACACACACACACACACATACGTACATTCACAGCATCAGGTCTGCTAGAAAACTTTAAGATGTGTAACCTGACAACCCTTTGAGTACGTTTTTCCCCCTCAGGGTCATCATGGTTTTCATAGGTCATTTTGAATTCCTGGTTGGAGAACAGTTGAACTCAGCTTGGCTCTAACACTGCTGAGACAGGGAGCATGGGCTGGTTCCTGCTGTGGGTAGCATCTGAGCAGTATTTTTCCTGGCTTGGATTCTTCCATTTGTTTCTTCTTTGCTGGTAAATCTCCTGCAGAGCCTGGGGCTTCCCTGAAATCTTCTCTTTACTACTAGGTAGGTCTGGTGGCTCCAAGTTCAGATTTTCCAGTCTGAGAGGAAGATCTCACTCTCCAGCCTGAGCTGGTCCTGGTTTGAAGCAGCACCAGCAATAAGCCTGTATATGGAGTCACAAAGTTATTGGGAATGTGCTGCATTCCCAGCAACGTGTGAGCTCTTCTCTGGCCCAGCTGCTGGCAAAGAGCTTCAGAGGCACTGCAGGGTGAAGCACATGCGGCTGCCTGTGACCCTGCCTTCTGCCCTTGACCACCATGACTGAATGAATGGCACAGTCTCCTCTTCCAAACCAGCCATTCCTGCTGGAAAACAGCCAAGAGCCTGCGGGAGCCTCAAGCTTTACAGCACCTACATGTGGAACTCTTTTGGCCTGAACTGTGGCCAGAAGTTTTTGAAGCACAAGACCTGGTCTTAGAAAAATTCTTCACGGAGGTACTAGCCCAAGCAGAGAAGGAATGTTTTCAGCTGGTTTCATGGCAGCAAGTGCCCTTCTTACACAGGAGCAAGGTGATGCACTTGGACAGCTCAGATAGCGCAGGCGTGACAGATACACTGAAGACCATGAAAACTGGGAAGCCCAACAGGCCTGCTAAGAGTCCAGAGCATTAGGAAACATCTCCTGGGCCAAGCAGGTGTGGCTGCAGATGTAGAAGCAGCAGCCAGTACAAAACAAAAAATCTGTTCTGGTTTGGAGAAGTAAAACTCAGGCTCTGCAGTTTGGCAGCACAGCGAGAAAAGTTCCACCACAGGCTTTCACTCCTGGGACGTGGAGTGTTCTCCTGCAGTCAAAGGGTGCTTGTCCTTAGTGCCCTGTGTCATTACTGCTTGTCCTTAGTGCCCTGTGTCATTAGTGCTTGTCCTTGGTCCTGTCCCAGCCCTGCTCCATGGCCTGCCCACCATCACACGGCCACAGTGCGCGGGCAAGCCCCGGAGCCTCGTGCCAAGGGATTTGTGGTTGCCTACAGATGGGACAAGTTTTAATAACAATGTAGGGTCAGGTCACGTCTGTGCACAACAGCAACAGTAGTAATGAGCACTGAGGGGAAAACAACACCACCATTCTATTTATAAGCAAGGAAGACGTGTCTAAATCATCATTCCAGCTGCTGTGCCATGGGAGACACAAGCTGTAGCTGGGCTCCCAGTCTGTAGTGTGAGTATTTCTTGCCTTCCACATTTCCTTTAAACAGATGTGGTTAGTATGAAACTCATCTTTTCCTCTTCAAGTTAATATTCTTTTAGCTCTGTGGACTATAAAAATAAACCACAAGCCCCAGCTTTTTCATAGACTAGAAGCTCATCCAAGCATATGAAATTCAGGAAAAACCCTTAAAAACCCTAAGATAGAAAGGGTTGGAGCTGGATTTACACAGATGGGGAGGTAAAAGTTTGCTGCCAGGAGGGTACCAGTCTTACCTCTGGGACTTTTTTGAGACCCATTTCTCTGATGCCTTAAGGTAACTCATCTAATAGATTCTGTTCTGCCCTAACTTCTGGAATAGGCTTAGTCAACCAGGCAGTGTGAAGAAATATCACAGGAAGCAGTGCTCTCAGCTCAAAACAGCATTTTTCCAGATAAAGTGGAAAGTTCTGCTGCCTCCTGGAAGGCTGGTCTGGTGCTGTGTTAGGTCCAGTGTTCATTAGGAACTCCACGCAATGCCTGGTGGATCTGCATTTTGGAAGGGCTTGTTCCCTTCTCAGTTTCTCCTTTTGGGAGATTTAATTTAATTTGTTTATCAATGGTTTAAATTCTACTGAATATTTCTCTAGCTGTTTTTTGGGGAGGAACACTAAGCTACTTGAAGCAGCAGCTTCAGTCTACATTGCTCAAGATGTGGAGAGGCTGATGGATCATCTCTTTAAGGAGCAGGAGCTACCAACTGCCTTCTGTTCACACTCTTCCTGTATGAGGAGGAGGGAAAAAAGTCTCTTCAGTCCAGGAAAGATGCCTTCTTTTCCAGCTGCTGTGGGTTCTTCAGAAGGTGGGTTTTTTCAGCAGTTCCCCAAAAACAAGTACATCACCTCTACTGGAAAACACAACACAGGGCTCTATTGATAAAGAAAAAGCAGCCCCAGACAAAAGGTGTGGTTTGCTCTCCTGAGCTGCTCTCATTTCTATGTCATCACTAAAAAATTTGGTCATATTTTTGTTTGGTTGAACTTTGACAACTGCTTCATCTTCTCTACAATACTGTAATTAGGCAAGAGCATCATCAGTCAGTCTTCTGCAACCAGATTGCTGTTGCCTAGGTGCTGCATTTTCAGACATAACAAGCCAGAAGTAATATTTTAATGTAACCTAATCCCCAGAAACTAAAGCAGGTTTAGAAACAAATATAGTCCTGCAGAGATCATCTCAGACAATTGAGAGATAAAGTAATGTGCTCCATAGAGCAATGTATTTATGATCTAACCATGCAAGTATACAGTTGTCATTTTTCTGGCTGTCTAAACTTAAAATCCAAGTGAAAGCTTTTGACGAAAAAAAATTCCCAAATTCTGGTTTCTTTGGCTTCAGTCATCTGCCATTTTTTCCCACCATAATTTCTTTAAAAAATTTCTGTTATCTATTATGAATGCATCACTTTTTATAATCATATATCCATTCAATATTTAGTCTCTCACAACACCTCCATAGAATGCTTTCAGATATCTTGAGAATTCTAGAAATGGTGCTTTTCCAGTACTCAAAGGGTTTTATGTTTTATTTTATTACATAATGCATTTAATGTCTTATTTACTCACCTACAATGCACAGTATTAGCTATGTTCATCTGAATATCTATATGCAACTTCCATTCACTTACATATGCCTTAACACAAATTGCAATAAGTAGCCATTTCTTGTATATTAAAAATGTATATACAAATTAGAATCTTTAATTTTATAATTTATTAAATTCAAATGTCTGTGTTCTTTTGCAAAAAAAAAAGTGTTTGGCTTTTCCCTGTGCTTTTTTCATTGAGTTGATCTTATGCAGAGATGCTGGAGGATGAAGAACTAGCATCTTCAGATTCAAAACTAATTCAATTTCTACATCCTAATGAAGTGGGATTGGGATACACTTGCTGCCAAAGTCCTACATCCTTGTTACAACATCCCTTATCCAAGGCTAAATATCACAAAGTCACTGGACCAAAACCTCAGCTGATAACTGCACAGAAATTAATCAAACTCACTTAAACCTGCTTAAACTTGCCCAAATCCATCCTGGTCCATGCATCACCTCTTTAAAAGGATCAGTTATTCAGGCTTCTGTTCAGGACTGATGAGTGAATTCTGCTTTGCATGTCCTATTGATAAAGTAATTGCTCCTTTCCATGAAACTCTTTTGCACACATTCTCCTGCCGTATCCTGCACACTCATGGCCCGGTTCCCTTTAAAGCATAATTGAATCTTTCCCATCTGATTGAAGTTTGTTGCTTGAGGATTTGAAAAATCCCTGCTTCCTGTGATTATTCAGTGAGCACCAAGCAGTGCATTCAAGTCCAGCATTCTTAAATCAGGTAACGAGCCACCTCAACATTTTCCATCTGGAAAAGTAATTTACATACTTAAATATCCCAGTAAAACAGTGGACAAGCCCAAACCTGGGGTTCATTTACTGTGATAATTCATGCAGCATTTACAGCTGTGACAAGGGTCATATTTAATTGCCTTTTGCTTTCATAGATTTTTAGAGTGGCCATGGCAGAGAGTCTCATGTGCACACCCAGACACGAGGGACATGCAAGGTGGGATCAGTCATGTCCAACGCCTCTCCCTCCCCCTGGTCTTGCTCTCTCAAATGCCAAAAGATGATACCCATAGGAGACCTTCTCTTTAGTCCTTTTCACCATCATCTGGCTCTGAGAATATTTTTTTTTTAAAGGCAGCTCAAGGAGCTGCAATTCCAGGCCAGGAAAGCAGTTTTCTGGTTACTCTTAATTACTCCAGGTAGAAGGCAGCTCCTGCAGAGTGCCGTGCAAGTTTGACTCCCCTTTCACACAGGAGGGGGCACAGGATGATTTCCAGCCTCCCCCAGGGTGTTCTGGCTCAACACTTTGCTCACAGGGGTCCAAAAATGCTGCTGAGTCTTCCTGGGAGATAAATGCCTGGAAGCTCCCCTAGGGCTGTTGTGTGCGTGTGGATGTGTGTGTGTCTGTGTGTGTGTGTGTGTCTGTGTG
>VRYO01001726.1:2100892-2159793 GCA_009812075.1 Sialia sialis | reverse complement strand
CAGAAGGGGAGATAAGCAAAGCACAGGGGGGAGTGTTTGGAGAAAAAAATCAGTACAGTTTGAAAACACTGCAGCACAAAATATAGTGAAATATTCGTAATTCAATGTATTTAACTGAGCAGTTTGATGGAAATCCATCCTAAAAGGAGTTGAGAATATATTTATATCGGAATATAAAGGACATGAATTAAATCCCTTTGACTATATAAGCACTCAGGGAAGGACCTACGTCTCCATAACTACATTTATGAACTACGGACATAAGTGACTCTGTACATTCTCACCTACAGCTTCTAGAAGAGACCACTGTAATGTTGCTCCCCACAGGGGCAGGGCAGCTCCTCTCCTGCTGGTTCAGCTCCTGCCTGCTTGGACTCAGGGTGAAGTCAGAGCCCTGTCACAGGGAGCAGACATGGAGCATTAAAGGAGGAGAGTGGTTTGTGCCTTGCTACTCCAACAAGGGCAGTGGGACAAGCTCATGCCCCTGCCTACACCTCTCCAGCTGTGCTCCCTTGCATTGCTTCAGGAGTGAGCACCATTACTGATCTCCTTAATGAACCTTCTATTTACTGCCACATTTAATGACTTGGTTTCTTTGGTATATTTATTAAACGCTTTATGAAGCCGTGGATATAAAAATACTGCCAGCAAACTTTTAAAATGCAGTTTTTGTTAACAGCCGTGTTTACCACAAGAAAGCATCAGGTGGCTCAGGTAGGAACAAGCCCAGGATTTCTTTAGCACAGCAGGTTTTCACATGCTGATCTTGTCTGCTCTGTTCTTTGCAGCCATGGCACCCCGGATCAGACTGAGCCTTTCAAAGCCTCTCCCAACCATCCGGGAAACGCACGAGGAAGCGATGGAGGATCCAAGCAGCAACCCAAAGCATGGAAGTGCAGCCAGCCCAGACTCGTACTCCAGTGATGACTACATCCAATCCATCTGCCACCTGGCCAGACCCACCTTCCCAGCCCTTCTGGAAAGCAGACGTAAGGGTAAGGACAGAAAGACCCCGAAGGGCCTTGAAGATGTGTCAGGTTCTCCACTGCTTGTGGGAACACAGCAGGAAAGGTCAAAATGTAAATTGACCAATTTCATCTCCAATGTGGTACCACTGGGAAAAGTCCCACCTGGAGAAACAGACTTTTGGTCCAGAGAGGACCCCCTGGAACAAATTTACACCAATGCAGGAAATCTTTGCTCCTCTAAGGCTTCTTCCTATGGTGAAAGTGCCAGCACTGGTTACTCACAGTGCAACTCTTCTGTCCCAAATGGTGACCTCCATCCCACAAACCTGGAAGAAAAATCCACAGGGAAAACCAGTTTTCCACGAGTGTTCAGTTTTCCAAGGCTTCCCTCTCCAAGACCAGTTCAGAAGGAAGCAGTGTGCTCAGAGCTGAGGTGTCTCAGAAGGGATGAGGGAACAGTTTTAGGGAATAGCCACAGTGAGAAAGAAAATGGCCCCATGTTCATTAATACTGAAGAGCCATTGGCACCCTCAGCCAGGGGGAAGGTGGTAGGAAACCCAGCCTTACCCTGCTCTGGCAGGCAGAATTTGTTCAATACAGCAAGCATAGATAAAAAAGAAAGAAGAGAAATTTCTCACTGTGACAAAAATGTCATGGGTGGTGTTCCTACTAAGCAGAAATACTTCAAGTCTTTCCAGGTACCTAAAAAAGCCACTATCCATAATTGGATTTCAGAGCACAGATGCATCTGGAAAGAAGCAAAGATAAAAGCTTGTTTGCTCCCAGCCATTGCTGAAGTGTGAAGAAGTAGCTGCTTAGAATAATTTTATTCTAAAGATATAACCACCCTGTGCTCTAGTGGCTCTCCCTGGAGTCCTCACACAGAAAACATGGCTTGAACATGCATGCGAGTCAGGCAGACTCTTGTGATCCATCATATCCCTCATCTGTGGGCAAAGGGACAATTCAGAGTCTCATCTGCTAAGGAAACAGCAATCAGTTTTCATTTTGGAAAGGCAACCGTTCATAAAGCATCTCCTCCCACCTACTGCCTAGAACTGCCCTGAGCACGAAGAAAAGCTGGAGAGAACACAAACCCCATCTGCGCTGGAGAAGAAGTGGGAACATTGAAATACCAATTCTTTCCAGCCAGTGCCAAGCAGCCAGATGTTGCTGACACTTGGGTACAGTTATCAGAAAGGAATCAAGGCTTGGACAGTAGAAATGCATTTCTCTGACACACATTTACTGGGACATCATAGATCCCTGCCTCAGCACCAGGATCCCACTGGAGAGATCATCCATTAGAGCAGGAGCATAAAGAAATATTTCTTTAAAATCATAGAAAGTCTGTTATGAGGATTTGCTGGAGGGCAACATGGAGCAACATGGATTTTCCTGGTGCTTACCCTGGCACAACTCTGTTCCCTTTACTCCTGAACTTATCCCTGGCAGGAGGAGAGCTGGGAGCCCTGGAGGGCATTGCCATGCCAGTGCTGTGGCTGTTGTGGAGCCAGCTGTAAAAAAACAGGCATCATGTTGGACTCTGCACTGTCTCAGCCAGGCTGCACACCACAGGCACCACAGGATTTGCTGCTCAGGTGTGGAGCCTCATGAGCCCACACAGAGCTCTGCAGGCTCAGAGGAGCAGCCTTGGCTGAGGGGCAGCCTAGGGATGCTGGGCTGGTGCTCATAGAAACCTGAACGTAAAATAATAACTTGAGTTTCCCTTCATACCTGTGCTTCTGTATTCTCACCTATCTGACCATGCTGATGATGTAGACTGAGCTTTGCTTCACGCTGTGAGACAGAAACATGGTAAAAACAAATGTGCATGTTCCAACCATCCAGCACCCAGCATATACAAACAATTACAATGGTATTGCTACATGGGATATCTGTAGGACAAGAAGCATTCCCACAAAGGTGGGAGGCATGGGGTAGTGGGCACATGCCCAGGCCACCCCTCACTGCCACACAGAGACTTCTCCATCAGAGAAGCTGCCATTGGCACTTTCTCCTGCAGTCAGAAAGACCTCATCCACCTGTGTCTGGTGCCTGTCCTGTCTGTCTCCGTAACCAGTCAGGAGCTGTAGCTGAGAAGCCTGCAAAGCAATACCAGCCTAATTATTACTACTACCAGGAATAAATGTTTTGGCATAGCAGAGAGCAGAGGGACCAGGCTGTTTGCTCAACAGCAGCTAAGATGAGAAACAGCATTAGAAAGCTGCAATTATAAAAATGCTCACAAGTGATTTCCAAACCACCCTCAAGCAGATTAAATGAAAAAGCAACTTCTACTCAGTACCAACATGAGTGTAAATATGCTCAAGGATCAAAAGGTGAGAGTGTTTGAGATTCTCATTCTCACATCTCTTACCTCAAATATTTTTTTCTTCTGTTGAAACTCATTAGTGCTATGGAGCTGAGCTGCTTCTCAGCTCTGTTTTTGAACTAACCACACAGCAAGAACAGAAGTGAAGGTGGCTCCAGCATTCATTAAAGCTGATGGAGAAAGCTGAACCCAGGAGGTCCCAGCCTGTTCTGCCTCTGCCACATCTGTCCCTCCCTTCTCAGGTAAATGCAGGGTTTAACTGATGCTTGTCCTCATTGCTCTGCTGTCACTTAAATTTCTCTCCATGTGAATATTTATGACTCTAAAGCCTAACAAGTCTTGTGCCAACTGCATGTATCACTGCTTTTGACAGAGGAAACAAATAAAATCCTTCCATCCAGTTGTTGTTGCCATTCTGCATTCCACAAGGGATTATTTTTTGTGGTGGGCTGATCCACAGCACATGGGCTCTGACTTGCCATGCAAACACCTTCTCAATCCACCGGGTCTCCAAAGACCTTCACACCTCACCCCTTCAGCAGCTGCTGCCCAGGACTGTGACTCCTTCTCAGCTGCCACTGAGAATCCTGTAAATCTCTACACTTACAGGATTCTGAGCTGTAATCCTGCAAAGTCTCTACACCCCTGAACCCATCACCTTTTCTCTTCAGAGCAGAGGGGCACAGTGGCAGATGAGAGCTCAACCCAGGACACACTGGGAAAAGCCTCCAACTCCTCTGATGTAGGACTGGGAGCAGGGCTCAGAGCTGGGGACATTTAAAAACACAGTGTTAGTTCCAGGTTTGCTCAGCAGCAGATGTTATGTACTCATGGAGCACCAGGAGTTTGGAATTAGGTGTAGCCAGGTTTGGAGAAATGAAGCTTTGGAGTGAACTGGCTCTTTTCTGGAAAATACGTTTTCCTTAGTCAAGGGATTCTGCTCAAGCAACTGGGCTTTGCAAGAGGAGCAAAGCTGCTGGGATGCAGCAAAGATGGGGCAAAGAGACATGGGCAAATCCCAGTCATAGAAGTGGCAAGGCAGGAAAGGGGGGAGGGAAATGTGGGGCTGGTGGTGCCAGTGGGTGAGCAGGGCAGCTGCCAGCAGGAAAGGGATGCTGGGTGGCAGGGCCAGGAGCCCCAGGCTGAGGAATTCCAGCTGTGCAGTAGAAGCTGTTCCTATTCAGCTTCCCTTAAGTCCTGTTTTTAAAAGTCCTCACCTTCTTCACCATCAGCTTTGTTGGAGATGACCCTGTTGGTCCTTGTGAAATCACTGCACAATTAAATATGCACCAGTTCCCTGGATAAGGCAGTTCTGCAGCTGTACATTGCCCACCTGCTGCAGATGTACTTTGGGCTGGATCAAGGAGGGGATGGGGATTGGGGCAGCCTTGTCACTCCCTTGTCACAGTCCTTCTGCCCCCCCAGCTGCTGAGGGAGCCTGCAGTCCTGCCAAAGTAAAAGAAATGGGATGCTGTTGGGTGGGATAATGTGGCCTGTAGTTATACAGCACTTTTCTCCCTGTTCACCCCATGGATGCACACCTAGGCCATCAGAAAATGCTCCCTCTCCTTCCCTCTCTGCAGAACAGCCCCTGAGGAATCACTGGTCAGGATAAGCCTGCAGAACTTGCTGCCTGTTCAGAAGTGCTTCCAGACAAGAAAGAAAACCTTATCTAGGAATTTAGGTCACAGAGAGAGATAAAAGCCATGCTGCTTCCATGGCCAATCTCATGGCAGGCTCTGCATTTGAAGTCACCGGCAGAAAAATCTCATTTATTGAGATCATCAGAACTGCCAGAGGGATTTGGATTAATTTGAATGGGGAATTGGTATCCAAATCCCACTGGCAGCTTTCAGTCTCAGACTTCACATCCAGCTCACAAGCAAACTGTGAGCTAACATGGCTATTTTGCTTGCATGATCATGCAGCCTCTTCCTGCTGCAAACAGTAAATGCATTTGGACACAGAAAATCACGACTAGAATTTACAAACCAGAGATGGCGAGGCAGAAAGAAAACTGCCCCACTCTTTCCTCAGATTCGTGTTTTTTAAACAACAAAGATACCCATCACTGAAAGCAAAGGTGAGGAAGCAGCAGCCCCAGGAGCTCTCTGGTGATCAGAGCTGTGCAGGGCAGGAGCTGCTCCTGCAGCACAGGAGCACACAGCCAGCAAGAGAGATAAACAAACTGAAATATGAGCCAGTGCAGTGTGATTACACACAGGGACACAGCATGGATGGGGCTCTCAGCCGGGGATTGTAATGCAAGGGACAAGCAGGAGCAGATCCAAAGGCTGCACACAAACAGGGAGATGCTGGAGGGGCTGAGCAAGGTTAGCAAAATCAGCTTCTGAAATGGTCTTTAACTCTGAAGTTAGGATTAAAGCAGCTATTCTTGATTTCAGAAAATAATCCAACTCTTAAAGCTCCCACCCTTTAAAGAGATCAGACCTGAGCCTGGGGCAAAACCCAGGATGCCTCAGCTGAAAGCTGGGATTCTGTGGGTGCTGCTTCAGGCTTTGCCCCTGCCCTGAAGTGCCTGCATTTGGGCCTAATTGCTCGTTGAGGACATTTCTTAATTAACTTTGAGCCTTCCTAAGTGGCGACTAACTTCATTTATCACGGTGAAAATGAAGTAAAACTGCATTTAGTGACTAAGCAGGAATCCCTTAGCTTTGAAGGAAACCTTGACTGAACCATCAGCAACGTGATTAATGGCAAAGTGTTTTTGTGTTTTCCATTTGCAAGTGTAACCGTGGGCAGAAGAGAGCTCTGAAATGATGGCTGAAAGCTTTACTGCTTGTGTTTGAAGAGCAAGAAGTTCCAGGCACAGCTCTCTGCCTTGCTCACCAGGGCCCACGTGTGTTTTTGTGCCTGGCATCACTGATGTGGGCCACAGTTGACAGCAGGGATGACCCCTGAAGTGCCACATCATGGACCTGTGGCCTTTCCCCATGCTCAGGGATTCTCAAGTATAATCTAATTTGCTTGACAAGAGCTAGAGCTGATGCAAAATACATGTTGTGTAAATAGAGAGATATTGTTCCTGGTAATTGCAGCCTTCCTGGAATTAATGGTCCTGGAGGCAATGCTTCCTAGGACTGTTGCAAAGAGCTGTAGAAAGACTGGGCATTTTTAGAATACCAGCTTGTTGCTACATAAAGTTTGACCAAATGCCATTTAAATCAAAGGGAGCCTTTAAGTGCTTTGGAATGGGCTCGTAATGGGAATGATTTTCCGCTGCGTTTAAAGCACAGATTTCTAATAGCAGCTGATGAGGAAAATCAAATTATGAGTTTATTTATTTGTGTGTATAAGCTTTGTATCAGCTGCTTCTTGTCTTTGCTTTTAAATTAACCTAGCTGAAAGCCCAACAGCCTGCTGTGGGCTTAGCAAAAACTGTGTGTAAAGCACAAGGCTTTATCTGCCTGTGCCTCACACACCTGCAGTGGCTTTGTCCCTGAGGATCAGCAAATCCCTGCTCTGTGGTGGTCAGGCACAGTGAGAGCAGAGGAGCCAGCAGGGACACTGCCACATCTCATCTGGCAGCACAATGTGACGTTTGCACGTCAGCTGTGCTTAGCTGAAGGTTTTGTTATTTTTTCCTGGATGGTGAGTATGTGGGAGAGAAAATGGTTTATACCAGAGTTGCTGGGTTGCTCTCTCAAACTCTCTGCAAGAAGGATGTAGCCAGGTGGGTGTTGGTCTCTCCTCCCAGGTAACAAATGGCAGGACCAGAAGAAAGGGCCTCAAATTGTGCCAAGAGGTTTAGATTAGGTATTGGGAAAAATTTCTGGATGGTTTGTCAAGCCCTGGAACAGGCTGCCAAGGGAAATGGTGGAATCACTGTCCCTGGAAGTATTCAAAAAACATGTAGATGTGGCACTTGGGAACAGGGTTTAGCAGTGGGCTTGGCAGTGCTGTGCTGATCAGTGATCTTAGAGGGCTTTTCCAACATTAATTATCTTATTTCATTGTTTATATCTTTCCAACTCACTCAATGAGCACTGGCTGAGCTCCACTAGCTCAGCTTCAGAACAGGGGGATGGCACATCTCAACTGTCCAGGCTCCAGAGCAATTACACAAGAAATACCAAATTTGCTCCAGATGTTCTTCACATTCCCCCTCAGGTCATGCTACAGAAGCATCAAAAACTGCACAGAACAAGTTGTGACTTTGTCTCCCAAACGCCCTTCATGGTTGTTTAGCAGTGCCAGCCTCCCAGCAGGCCCTGCTGAGCTGGGGCTATGTAAATGCACAGTGGCCATCCCTGACTTGCTGAGCCCACAAGCCATTCCAGCCTCATTAGTGGGATGAGCTGGGAGCTTCAGATTGAGGTTGATTTGCACAAAGAGCAAAAGAACCTGCACACGGTCCTCGCTCACTGAGCCAGCTGTGGAAAACAGTGAAAATAAAACTGCTGTTTATGGGAAGTAAATACAAGCACAGGCCTGATCATGCCCAGGTTTGAATCCAGAAACATCCAGGTCCTACTTCAGACCCCAGTTTAGAACAGATGGCTGTGTAATAACTGGCACTGTCTGCAGGTAAGAAGAGTTTGATGGTGCAAATATTGCAGGTGAGTTCCTACTCCTGCCCAGAAGAGCTGATAGGGATGGGCCAGAGCAGCTGCAGCTGGGACTCTGCTGCTGCTCCCAGCCTGTTTCAGTCCCAGCTCTCTCCAAAACATCACTGCCCCTGTTGCTCCAGGCACTACAAGGTGACATCAAGCACAGCTAGGCTGCGGTGACATTTGAGCTGCTCTGTCAGTGTTCAGCTTTCCTTCAGGTGTGTTGGGATATGAGGCATCCCCAGTCCTCAAAGGATGGTGACATCCCTGCCTCAGATGCTGAATTCTGTGTTGCCCCTCCGTGCTGCCTCTGCTCAAGCCTGGTTTGCTGGAACAAGGGCACACAGGCAGAAAACAACACAGCCTCCTTGCTGTGCAGGGTCAGCTCCTGGAATTGATTGCTGCAGGATGTCAACAAGATAAAATTCAGCAGGATTCAAGAGAGGATTAGACAGTCCTGTGATCAGGAACATTTGTGCAATGCTAACTGGGTCAAAGAAATACAAGAGAAATTAAGCGTTGTGCTTCCCTGAAGGGCTGAGCTGGTACCAGCTGGGTTTAGAACAGATTCCTCCCCACCTCCCTTTCCCAGTCTTTTTATAGCAACAAGCAAATAGCAGGATCTATAGCAAAGTGTCTTCTCTTCCCATGGAATAATGAAGTGTTGCCTGCTCTAGGAAGTCCAAAGCGACAACTGATCCATGCTACAGCTCTCAGCAAAACCCTCCCCTTGACATTCTAAATGCAGAAAATGAAAGTTTCCTTTCTCTGCTGCCTCTAAGATTCAGATCAACAATTTCTCAAGAAAGGAATGAACCACACAATAAACTGTCTGTAGATGAGCTGCTTGTGTCTCTACCCTGAAACTCTTTCCTAAGCATAACTAACCAAATTAATTACATAACTGTACAATATTGTCAACCAGAAAAACACATGGGGTAAATAGCTGGAACCAGAAGCCAACAGTGGTATTATAAGGAAATATTGGGGGAATAATGGGAGTGATGGTTTCCACCACCAGAGAAAGCAGAAGAAATTGAGTCTTCCAACAAGGAAAAGGAAGAGCAAAATCCTCAGGATTTTGGAATAGAGCTCACTTTTCAGGTCAGCAGATAGTGCAGCAGGTGCTCCAAGATGGGACTTGCCATGGAGGTAGAAGGTGGAGGCTGGGGCACCCAGTATAACCTTTTCCTAGATTTTATTTTTCAGTAGAAATATGCTGACAAACATCCATAATCTCTGCACATTTTTCTGACATGTAAAAGTGCTCCTGGCACAATTGGCCAGCAGGCACAAGGCACTGCATGTGACAGCAAGGGCAGTGCAGCTGCTCTGAGCACATCAGTTCACTTCATTAAATTTCACTGGCTTCAACAACAGGATTCTGAGAGAAGTCTCGCTGAGGCTAATGCTGGCAACAGAAAATTACCTGGTGATCTCAGACAGGCAGCAGAAATCTTTGGATTCTGTGCCCGAAGACGAAGCCTCCCTTCTACAGTCCATTGCAAAGGATACAGGCTAGAAAGAAAAACATGTCAGCATTTAAACATTAGGCTTGGCAAAATGTGTGATGCCCATTATGTTCAAAATTTTCAAAGTATCGTAGAATGGTTTGGACCTTAAAGATCATCTTAGTCCAACTCCCTGCCATGGGCAGGGACACCTTCCACTAGATCAGGTTTCTCCAAGTCCTATCCAACCTGACCTTGAATATTTACAGGCATGGAACAGCCACAGCGTCTCTGGGAATCTTTGCCAGGGTCTCACAGGGAAGAACTTCCTAATACCCAATATAACCATGCCCTCTGTCAGCTTGAAGCCCCTCATTTTCATATTTGCTGCCAAAATTGACAAAGAAACAAACCCTCCCCAAACTGCCCCACCACATTTCATTGCATCTAATACTAATTCTAGCAATTTAACTTCAAAAGGAAATGCAAACTGTTTTAATTGTTTCTCTTTTCCCTGTTCCTCCAGACACAGCAATGGCTAATATGGCTGTCCCACTTTGTCAGACTCCGAGACCTGTAGGGGCTGTGAGGTCCCAGCTATCAAACCAGACATTGTAATTAGCCTTTATTAGACTTCTTTCCTTTCTCATCAACAGTATGAAGCACCACATTTACATAGTAGTTTGTCACATATGTTTGGGGCTTTTTTTTAGAGAAGTGTTTTTTGACTGGACCACAATAAACCAGTTAAGACTCAGATTTGACTGCTCCTGGTACAAGCACTCACATCCTGACCCACACGAGCTCCCAAGGTCTCTCAGCTCCATTGTACTTCAACAGACAACACAGATTTATGTATCTTTATGGATCAAAACCGTTGCAGATGTATTAAAGAAGTCTTTGCTTGTACAGAACCTTGTACAGAGTGTTCCAGGCCATCAGCACAGTACTTTTTAAATCACTGTGAAAACAAAGCACTGCACCACAGGCATTCCTTTTCCTGGGGACAGGAGGGAACCAACCCACCTGACAGACGGAAGGCACATTGTTCATCCTGCTGTGGAGAGGAGCAGGACAAGGCCATGGCTCTGTACCCTCCTCAGAGCATTTGATCTGCCTGAATGCACAGCAGTTTTACCCTTGCTAAAGTGCCTCAGCTCATGGGATGAGATTCTCACCTGCAGGACAAGAGGGAGGAGAACCAATCCCAGAGTCCAAGCTGGGGACTGCAGGTATGACCTGCTCCACCATCCAGACACCCAGGACCTTCAGCTAGTTGCTGGCTTTTGGAATTATTTCTGCTTTCTGTAAAATGGGAATCATTCCTGTTTAGGTGAAGAAGATTCATAGGATTAGCCAAATACATGAGAAAAAAATAATTATATAGAAACAGGTTTCTCAGAGCAAGCAAAGAACCACAGAGGTAAAAGAGGAACATGTGTTGCAGTGCCAGGTGGTTCGTTCTCTTTATTCATTTCACCAGTTCCTACAGGACATGAGTAATACATGGACAAATGTAAGGGAAAGGCTGGCTGACTCCTGAGAATGATGTAACAAGTTGAAACTGCAGTTTTCACACCATCAAATTGAAAGCTTAATTAAATTGTACAGCCACACCAGAGACTTGGCACTGGACTCAGCAAAAATGCAAACTCAGTTCAGTGGAACATGAATCCTTGTTGGGTGCCACAGGTCAGACAGTGCCCTCGAGCCTGCAGGGCTCCAGGGGGTTAGGACAGGTCTCAGGGAAGACAGGCTCATGTGGTAACTTCATTTTTCTGTACTCCTGATAATGTTTTCCCAGTGAAAGCCCAGTGGAGTCAATGGAAAATTTCTGTTGGCTATTTTGGGCCAAGACACAGATTTCTATCTTTTGTTTATCCCCCTCCTCCCTCACTGGTCTATGGACAAATAATTCCACCTGAGGGAGGAAATGTTACACAGGGTAATCCCAACCCTTCCTGTAGTCTATTACTTCAATTCACACCAGAAATACTCCTAATTTACTACCTACATGCATTAGCAGGCATATCCTCCACTTACACAGGGGTACAGCCTCTCAGAGAGCAGCTAAGGCTCTAAAAACCTTCAGCTGCCTCACATACCAACTTAAAACACTGCAAAGGACATGAAAATACATAAATTAGTGAAATCAGAAACTGAAAATCAAAGAGCAGTTGAAGGAAAAGCATGTTTGGTTTGATCTGTCTCACTGGGCAATGCATGTAGAGCTTTACTGGGTATAGTTGTTATTATTCACTGAAAAACTGGCCAGCCCTTAATCCAGCACTGCCAAGCCCACCATGTCCCCAGGTGCCACAGCTAAACATCTTTTAAATCCCTCCAGGGGTGGCCTCTCCACCACTTCTGTGGGAAGTCTGTTCCAGTGCTTAACAACCCTTTCCATGAAGGCATTTTCTAGGGAAATCTAATACCCAATCTAGACTTCTCCTGACAGACCATTTCCTCTTGTGCTGTTCTGGTTACCTGGGAGATCAACCCCCACCTGGCTACAGCCTCCTTCCAGAGAGCTCAAGAGTGGGATGAGGTTTCCCCTGAAGCTCAGTTTTCAGAGGTATTAACCAAGGTAAATATTCACTATCTCCATTGGTTTCCTTTGCACAGTAACCTGTAATTCATCTTTCTGAGCCTGCAGCAGCTGCTCCAAGGCTGGCAGCACGTGCACCCCATGACGCATGTGAGTGCACAACTGTGGCAAGGCCTTGGTTCCCATCACTGCTCTGGCCATGAAGCACTCTCACAAACCACTGGAGGCTGGCATGTTCCCAGAGACCAGAAAACTTCAACTAAAAAAAAAAAAAAAAAACAAGAAAAAGCCCCCAAACCAAAACAAATAACAAATACCCACCATAGCCTCATCAAGTGACCAATGTGCTACTCCAATGTCTGTGGTCACTAAAACCCAGGAGGGTATGTATGTTTTTATTTTCTGTAGTCTGTGCTTTTTTTATGATAAACATCTAGCTTTTTAAAATAAATCAGTACTGTCCACTGATACACTAGGAAGATCTGGCCAAAATGTACTGTCTTACCTTTGAAAAACTGATAATGTGTGAGAACACTAGGCTTATTTGGAATAAGAAAATATTCAAGTGTACCAAAGATCCCTATAAATAGCTGAATTAGATTTACTGTTTTCCATACAGAGTAAGGGAACACTTAAACCATTACTGCTCCTGCCTTTGGGTTAGGAAGGGAGGATAAAAAGCAAGAGAAATGCTACTTTAAGTGAAGTATGGCTTCTCCCAAGAGTCACTTCATGTACCTGGTCCTTGCTACTTACCTTTCTTTCTTTGGGCTCAATTCCACAGGTTTTAAGGTTCCTCTGCTTCACCAGTGCCAGTAGAAAAGGTAAGGCACATTGTCAACTGCTTTGATTTGGGAGATTCTCACCCTAGAAGGCCCAATTCAATGTTTTTTCTCTCACTTCTTCAGTGAGACATGGGGTATGAAGTAACCAGAGTCTGTCCAGAGAGATTGTGTAGTCAAATCTATTAAAATAGTTCCGGTTATTTTACTGCAAATGAAGCAAAGACAAGATTTCTTTAACCTGGCTGAGGATGACAGGACACAGGCTCAGCTCAGTCCTCCACCTTGGAGGGAGAGATGCTGTTTTCTCTCTACATTCTCTGACAAAGACACTGGCCCGGTAATTTTAGCAGCTTCCCTCCAAATAGCTCTCCCCTTAACTTACATGTCAGGCTCACAGATAATATTTAGGAGCTTGTAAACTCCAATCTGGAACCATGTAACAACTGTACTCACCTGAAAATATAACATTAAATATATTAATGCAACAAGGGAAGGGCCTACTGAATGATTTTGTTACCAAGGAACAAGTAGGACCTTTTCATTCCCATCCTGACAGCTGGATTTATAAAACTGGTATTAACTGGCATGGATGTTACCAAATAAACTGCTGCCACTAGGAAAGGTTCATTCTGGGCCTGAGTTCCTACAAATATTCTGCAGAATAATTCTACAAGCCACCCGTTGTGCAAGGCACTGAAATATGTTCAGGCTGTGTGCAGCTGAAATCTGTGTTTCCCGCACCATCTAGTGGCAATCCTGCAAATGTGATGGGAATTAATATTTCACCCAAGAGACAAAACCAAAAAGAAATCACAGCTAGGCCTGCAACAGACCCATCACACTGCTGGGAACTTACAGCTGCTTCAAGAGAGCACACTTTAAACCTACAAACGAGAACATTCTGGGGCTTGTGGTATTGATGGAACACTGAACTAGGTAATTTCATAGCAAAGCAGCACCAACATACTGAAATGTGGGCTCTGAGGAGAGCAGTGGTGCCAGGAGAGGTATTGGGTGCTTCAGTGCTCCACACACACTTGTGCTCAGGTGTCTGATGTTTCCTGCTGCCAGTGCTGGGAACGTCACAGCAAACATGGTGAGTTTGCACCATTACAGACACTGAGACAGAGGCAGCTGCAGAGGAAGAATGGGGTATGGAAATACACCAATGCCAAGAGTTTGCTGAATCTCATTCTTGAAAAAGAAGTTGAGAAATTATTCACTTTGTTTCCCTTCCCATAGTAAATTGAGTATTCAAATCCCTTCCTGCTGTCAGACCCCAAGCCTATTTTGTGCTTCAGGAGCAGTAAGAGGGAGGGGAGCAGGGTCTACAGGACCGAGACAAAACCCTCACTGCACGACTGACCTGGAAGGTCAGAGGATGGCCAGCTATGGAAACAAGGGGTTGAGTGCTGAGTAGGTTTGGACAGAGTTCTCCACAAGCTCTGGAGGCATTTCTGATCATGCCTTTACTTTGCAATCCAAACCCAACTGACTGGAGCAGATTTCTGGTGTGCAGCTCTCAAAAGCAGCAGGAACCACAGCAAGGTCTTCCTGGGATTATCAAGTTCCTTATTGCTTCTATTATACCCTTCACACACTTCACTCACTTTGGCTGTGACTCTTGAGGAAGAGCTTTATGAATCAAGTTAAAATATGAATTAGACTTCAAGAAGGTTTGAAACAGATACTGGATTTATTGGTCAGCTATGAGTAGGAAAATACATTGGTAAAGAAAAAGAAGACCCTGTATATAAATATAATACTAACTAGTTAAAATTTGACCAAGAAGAAAGTTCCACTGAAGAGAACAGTAAAAGCCCTTGTTTACCATCAGACCATATTCAGTTTCCCATTTATCTTATTGAAGAGCTGCCTATAGACAAATGCAACATTCTTTGAGCTTAGTGCAGATAATGTGCTGGTTTTTGTTACATGAATGGTAAACAAGAGTTAGTCCAGTGCATTACACATTATACAGAAGTACTGTGAATAAAGACTAAGATATTCTATTTTAGACACTACTTAAACATACCAAGACACTTACGTGTTACAAATTTATGCAACCAAAAGAAAAGAATAGCAGTTAACATACTAAAAAATACTGTGTCCGGCTGGATGAGAAAGGCTTTGCTACTGAAGCGGTTAACTGAGCTTTTCAAAGTTTTACAGTGTAATTAGTTTTCTTTTTCACCCTCCCCCACAATGGTGTTGCAATTATTTTGTCTTTCATACAGGTTTTGCGTGGTTGAAAAAGCAAAGCGTAAGCTATTTTCTAAGCCTGCTATAAAAACAACAAAAACAAACAATCTTGAGAGATTTGCTGAATTACATCAAAAATGCATACAACTTTCTTCAAATCAGTTCAGTCAAATGCTAGCCAAATTTACCTTTAATTTAAAGCTGCTAAAAGGACAAAATAATTACAGCACACACCAATTTATATGCTCTTTCCCCCCTACTTGTGTTATGTTAAAAGCAGTAACTTGTGGCATTAGTCTTGTACTCTAAACAATTGTTTTAGTTAAGGGTGTAGTTCAATTTACACTTTGACACCCAGAACTCTTGGTAAATGTAAATAAAACTAGACAAGATATGGCAGAGTGTACTTTAAGTGGAAAAAAGCCTGGTCTTACCCAAATAAATCCTTTCAACCCCAAGGATGTTCTGTGACTTTTGCTGTATGTGCTTTTACAACAAGAACACTGAAGGTACATTATGGCAACACCCAAAACCACCTTGAATAAAAATATTGCAAATAACCATTTCATGTCAAAAACTATAAAGCAAACATTTTGATTTTGTGAAGACACGGTTTATTGCCTTATTCTACGTTATAGCTGGAAATTGAGACTTTTGAGTTAGATTTGTTTGACACAAGAATGTATTTTCTTTGAAAGATTGTTTGACAAAGTTTATCTCAGCTCTGTTTTGGTGCCATCTGGTCTTTCCCTAATTTCAAAACATTTCTCCTTCCTTCCTTCCTTCAGCCCCTGAGTCACAGCTGCAGTCCAGTTAAAACCCAGTGAAGTCAAAGGAGTGTCTTCAATGGATTCAAAGGGTTTTCAATCAGGACCTGATGGACTACTATAAAAGCTGGAGGAAATGGTTATTCAAATGGACCCTTAGACCATAAGGTGACTAAGCAGGAACAGTTGTGTCTCCAAAAGCACAAGGGGCCATATTTTCACATGCTGTCATAAATTCAAATATCTTTTAAGATTAAGCAGTAGAGGAGAACACATACTGGATAAAGCTCAAACCTTTAGAATCTAACAAGTGCACTCAAGCTCCAGCATCTATTAAAGTAAATTATCCCCCCTCTAAAAAAATACAAAATGAGTAAGTGCTTCCCTTCCCCTTCTGTAAAGCTTTCTGGACTCCTTACACAATCCAGATATCAGAAAAGAAAAATAGTTTGCTTAGTCTGACAAGCTAAATTGGCTCATCATTACTGGAAATTGTCATGATGTACACTACCAAGACATCATTAAGGAAACATGAGTAAAACACCTTTTATTCACACTTTACAAAAAAACCCCAAAAAACAAACAGAAAAAAAATAACACTACGCATTAAATCTACTACAGCAATACTACCAGCATTTCAATGTACTGATTATAAACTGGACATGTTTGGTGTTTTTACAACTAAAACCAAAACAAGATAACCCCAAGAGATCAGGTCCCAGACAAGGATTCAAGATCAAAATTTCTTGTATTGAAGTTTTAAAATCTACATTTTACACATCCGAACTGTTTGCAATTTTTACTTTGAGCTTAAAACAGAACGGATTGAGCACACTTGTGTGCTGACTACTTTTCAATAAAATTTTGAATCATTATTACCAATTCACTCTCTTATATATAAAAAAACTCATAATATTTAGAAAGTTTTCTCTTAATGCTCAGTGTCCTTTTGCTTCCCTGCCCGCAGCTGAAACAAAAGCTGTTTAAGACCAAGCTCTATCTCCATTATTCTTTCTTTTTTTTTTTTTTACATTTATTATTCAAGTTGTATTAGTTTAAGGAGATGATGAATTCTCCCTTTAGGATACAAATAGACAAGTTAAATTTGTAAGCTGTTACATACTTGGCTTCATGACACAAATGGCACTGAGGGTACACTACAACTTCGGTCTTGCTTGACACTTTAAAATAAGACTTGGTCACTTTAAAATATGATCTGAAGAATTGTCTTTGGGACCTGTATTGAAGATGCATTTATTTTACACTGCTTCATTAATAGAAAATGTAGGGCTAGGTTTTTATCTTCAAGGAATTATACTTCCAGAAACTGAGGAACACACAAATGAAAGAGAATCCACATGATAGTAACTCTTAGTGGGAAAAACGGCACTGTGCAATGACACTGAAGAAGCAGTGCATGGGCATTAGAAGCTAGAAACTGTGTACCCATAACCTGAACATGTTCCAAAGTGTGATATTCAATGCTTCACAAAGGAAAAAAAGATGCCACAGCTTATACAAAAGTATCTTCATAAAATTTTCACAAGTGTTAACATTATTTAAAAAAATAAAAGAGGATGCACAGGATCTCTCTGCATGCACAGGCAGTGCTAGTTGAGAACAAATTTAAGCAGGCACAGTGGAGATAGGACAAATATTTAAAACAAATGAAGAAGCTGTACACAAGTATCCCTAGATTTTACTTCAAAAGTTAGAGATGAGAAAAATGTCTGAGTGTGTACACATCAGCAATAACTTTTCATCCATACAGGTCTACTTATACTCACTGCTCAGCTTATCTGTTCTGCGAGAACTCTATGCCTCTTTTTTTTTTTATCAGAAATAGAATGTATTTTGTTATTTCTCTAAGATATTAAGATTTTATAGGTTCGGATTTTGAAAGCAACGTTCTCAATGGAACATAAAAAGTAGTATAAAAGGGCTAACAAAACCCTAACAGTGCAAATCATTAGCAGAGAAAACCTGTGACAACCTCTTTTACACGCTGGCCTTTATAACACATGAAAACAGATAAAAATTTAGCCTTAGTTTACAATACAATCATTTTCCAAATCTGATTTTTCTTTTTTTTTTTTAAAGTACAAAATCTCATAAATCAGGTTTTCTGTTGTTCATATACAATCAATAAAGGCTAAATTCAAATTCTATATTTTACAAACAAGTCTGAAAAAGGAGGGAGTGAAGTACGGAGAATGTTCTGTGGATGTTCCTACTGGCCTCAAAAAAGTAGTGCTACAGATAACTGTGCAAAGAGAATACACTGTATAACAATTCCCTATTTCAAGGCATGAAAATGTCACGTTGGAGAAAAGAAACAGGAAGGTTAATTGTAATGTATTAAAGAAAGGTGCAAAAGCACCAATCACTGTGGAACAGTATACAAAGTATATTGGGCTCAGAATTGTGTCTGTTGATAGCACCTGGCTTTTACTATGTCTTTAGCAAATAATTAAGATTTAAGATTAAGATTATTAAGAAAAAAAATCCCTGTTGGCCATACCTCACTCCTCTATATTCAGATTTTACAATTGTACAAGTTAGATTGAGGTTGCCCTCTAAAATGTATTTGACTACCTCCTGCCAGGGAGATGGATTCCATTTACAGGAGGCAGGAAAGGCAGCAAAAGCTCCAGTTGTGCAAAAAGTGAGAAGTGGTCAGAAGGGATGAGTGGATGTGGACAACCACTTATATTGTTCTCTATTAACCAATGATGATCCAAAGGTCCAAGAATGCCAAGTATGTTTAGCTGAGGTTTAGAGTAGAAGATGTAATCAATAATACCCTAAAACAAGAGGGGGAAAAAAGAATATTGTTAGTATTTATTCTTGTCTCAAGTTATTATTCCAAACAAGAGGTGAGCTCAGTCTTACAAGTAATGAAATATCCCATTCCTTCTCTATAGCATATCACAATTTAGGAGATTTCTTCTTCCTATATCCAGTGGGATGCTCAATATAGATTAGGAAAACAAAAGAAAAGGCCACCCTTTATCATTTCTGGTATACTTTTGTGGATTTCAATTTCCAACCTCCTACAGAGCTTCAAATCACATTTTGCTGATTTTGAAGAGGAGAAAAAAAAAATCTTTATTTTCTGGGCAACAGAGAACTAAGACTTTTCCAGAAGCAACATGGATTATTTCACTGTTATTGCAGTTGACAGCTTAAGTGCCCCTGTCATTTAGCTTGGAGTATCAAAACACAAATTCTTACTGTTTACAGGTAAAGTTAAGAGCATCCCAACACTTGCAAAGCTATTGCAAGTTATTAAAAAGAGTAAGATGTTTTCTAGGAGACTGAAGTGTTGGGCATTCTAGTTTGCTAAGTTTTAAGTATAAACTTGGTGAACTTAGCTACACAGATTAACTTACATAACTACTTCATAGAGCAAATCACACTTGTTACACTTGAAAATGGAAAACTTTTCCAAAATATAAGCAAGTCCTTACCTTGAAGTCAAATGTGTAATTTGTATAAGGCATTAGACCATTCTCATAGGCACTCTTCAACTTGAAACCATGTGTAATTCTTCCATTTGTTGTCCCATTTTTTCCATTACAGCTGAAGTTAGTAAGACTTTCATTGTATCTCAGTTCCTTAAAATCTTTGTGGTTTGTTTCCACTCCACCAGTGCTCAAGTACTCAACAACACCTGAGGAGACACATTACAAACAAGAAGGTATTAACAAACATTCAACAAATAAGTGTGTGTAGGTACTTGAAGTCAGATATGCAACTTTAGGCTTTATATAACCAAAACCTTTAACAATACACAGTACAATCAACAGCAGTTCTTTTAAAATACTGCAGGGCAATGTGTATTCAAGAGTAAATGTCACCTAGAACAAAGAGACATACTTTGATTAGAAAGAACGAGAAGGTTAATAAGGCATAGATTGGGAAGGGCAAGATGAAAATAATCAGAAGTAAAATTCTATCAGTGCTAGCTATTGGCTGCCTCTTCTTGATTTTATGCTCAGGTCCTGCCATTCAATGTTCTTCAGCTAAAGTGTTGCAAAAAAGCCAACTTCTGGAACACTACTTCAAAAGAAGTTAACTTTAAAGAGTTAGATTTGTGTCACAGAAACTATGATTGTGCCTCAATTTCAGAACAGCTGTATTAAAGTTCTGGAAGGTAAAAGAAGCAGTTAAGTTATTCTGAAAAAACAACCAGACTGGTTCTTGAACTGGTTGATGCAATCAGCACTAGTGATACTGGCCTTCCTGGGATCAAAAAGAATCCCATATTCATTACTGCTAAGCAGTAACTGCTCCTTAAAACCCTAACAGATGTTAAGAGTTGCCAAGATGAAGCCAGAAGGAAGGGGACCAGGAATGGAGATGATTATATTGAACAACCCACAGTAAGAAGGAAGGATGTTCTCGAGTACAGCACTTCAGCTGGGTGGGTACCTGAGCAAACAAGGTGGCAGTCACTGAATGTGTTCTTTTCTTGCATTTAGAAAGTTGCTACTAAGTCAAGAAACAAAGTCCCATGTTAGTAAAGAGTTCTGGAAAGTCCCCTTCTGAAAGGGATATATTGAATTTTAGAAGTTCTAAAACATGACAGAAAATGATTGTATGGTAGCAAATTTAAAGATAAAAAATTATCTTTTCCCACTTAAAATTAAGAAAGCCAAATTATCAGCAACATACTCATGCTTCCAGTTATTTTTGGAAGACATTTTAAAATACAAGAACAAAGAGGGAACAAAATCACAGTGGAAATGCTTCTGAAAGACCAGACACAGTTCTACTTCAGCACAGGCAATAAGGTCACTCACAAATGAAACAGTTCTCTCTCCTCCTGCCCTTCCCTTAGCACCTCTAGAGCTTATATTATCAAACAATGCATTCTTGAAATTGAAAAACTTAGAATTGTTACACACTTAAAACAGTCTAAAGAATAAGAAATAGAACTCTTACCAGAGTCTGGTAGAGAATTGAGATCTGCACACAGTACAAGTGGAATGGTTCCAAGTTCTCCCGAAACACCAGGTTTGAGACTACGAGAAGCTTTATCAATAATGTTCTTTACCTCGGACAGGAACATCATAGTCTGAACCAGCTTCACATCAGAATAATCTGGGTCCCAATGCATATGTGCATTAGCTACAAGAACTAGCTGCTTTTCCATCCCAAGATGTGGCTTTCCAGCTAAAATTTAAAATCAGTTAGTTATGTAAAATAAGTCAGCGGAGACCAGAAAAATAAAATACCAGTATGACTTCAAGAGGGTTAACACCATGTGAAGGAAGAGTGTCAGATAACTCCTCTTACACTGACAAGTGTTTTAGTTGACATAAAGCATTAGGAATGATATTTCACATTCAAGACCACTAACAGACTATCTTGTAACATGTAATGTTTTTGTTTTCACTGAAAATTAACATAAGTAATGGATAATCCCAATTACAAGCAAATAATGTTTTTCTAAAATACAGCTTTCCTTAGGCTATGATAGCAAACAGGCTCTCTTCATATCTTATTAGGCAGCAAGCTCTGAATTTTAAGTTATCCACATTCTAAGTTACCTCTCTTGCTAGAAGCGTTTCTTAAAAGGCTTGTTTGCTACAACCTGAATTTATAAAATATCACTTGGATAAATATAATACAGGTTGAGTAGGTTCCCACTGTGATACTTAGCCAATTTACATTTCCTAAATTAAGAATGACAGGGCAGAACAAACAGGTCATATAAGCATCACAGTAAAGAAAACAAGTTAAAATGATTGAGATACACGATCCAGAAACACACAACTAACATCACCTGATTCTTTGATACTTCTACATAATTTTAAGGAAAAAAAACCCCAAAAACAAACAATAAAAATCACTCAAACTCAAGTTTCTATATCTTCTTTCCTTAAAAAGACAAGTGGAGGAAAAAAAAACAAAACCCTCATCATTTAAGCAATACGACTTTTCCCCAAAATCCTCTTTGGAAATAAATTTGTTTGAACATACAATCTGCAAAGCCAAATTCATCTGCAGAACCTAGTTTTGCTTGTTCATTATAACAAGAGTAATTTTTTTTTCCATTTAAAAAATAAGTGAAATGGGACTTACATGACATTTCTATCAATTCCTTTCGCAGTTCTAACAGAACAGCAACTCCAATGTTATCTTTTGTCATAACTCTGTTTAGCATAGCCTCTGAACCTTCTGAGTTTGCCATTGCTAGTTGATTGAACTCAACAGTATGCTTTTGAACCAAAGTAAATCTGAAAGAAAAACATATGTAATTTTTTTCAGCAGCCGGTTGGAAATGTTATCAGTAGTTCTCCTTTTAATTAAAGCTTCATTTTCTATTATCACCACAAAATGGCTGGAACATCCACACTCAACAAGTGAAGGATAATTTAGTGAACTCCCAATCAGCCCTGCTCAAACAGGATGAAATCTCATTCAACTCCATATTTCAAGGTTAAATTTTTTATTGCTAGTTCCACACAGAATGATCTCTCATATAAACCATTCTTTCCAGGGGTAAGAATGCTCTGTATGAAACCCTGCCTGGCTACAAAGGGCAGTTTGAAACCCAACTGGTTGAACTATAGACCAACCTGGGAAATTAAGTAAAAGACAGCAAGAGACAACAGAAGGCTTAGCAAACCACATCACTTACTTTTCTGTTTTGAAAAATATTGCACAACCATCAACATGTTTTCTTTCCTGTTCTGACATTGTCCTAGCTCTAGATTTTGGACTGAAGAATCCATTATAGCCACGTTCTTTCAATTCTACCAGGAAAAAACTGTAGTACTGCTCCGTTTCAACCTCCTGTAAAGTTAAGGCAGCACAGCATGAACATACTATTAGCAAAATATAGAAGACATATTATTTAGACTCTTCAGAAGTGTAAATCACTTTCAAATGAGATTTAAGGGGGAAAAAAAATCTAAGAATTAAGTACATCAGAGATGCAAATTCAAAAGCAATATCCCTATTTTAAGAAAATATAAATGAATTTCTGTAATCCCTGGAGTTATGATTATCTCAAGCCTCTTATTTGAAAATGTGTCAATTACAGCCCCACATACACACACAGGCACAAAGACACCCCCACGAACATTGCTTTGATCAGGGGCTGCTGGTTCCCATTCCAACTGCGGGGGCTGAGAGCCTTCTTTTGATGTCAAGCAACAAATAATGTTCTAAACATCACTTCTTTTTCTTTTGTTTGCAGAAGGTTTTGAAAACAGAACATTTACTATAAATACACTTAATGTGAAGAAACCAGCATATGGGAATAGAAAAGGAAAACAAATAATGGTGTGGGTTTTTTACCTGCAGACTTATGATGTCAGCATTGCAGCTCAGTATTTCCTGCATAATGGCTTTTTTTCTGTATTCCCAGTTCAAGGCCCAGGATGGACAATAGCCATACAGCTGCCGGGTGGCATATTTGTCACAGAGCACGTTGTAACACATGACAGAGAACAAGGCTGCAGAACAATAATTTTACTTACACACTGATAGAGTAAAAAAAAAATACAATTATGGTCTTGACTTTTGTCTTCTGGGAATTTATCAATTCACGCTTCATTTGTTTCAACCAAAACACAGCATGTGTATCTGTGCTAAAAAAATTGCTAGTTCTTCCAGGAAGACAAATTACATGTTTGGACTTACAGCAGCTGTCTTCTAGCATTTAATTAGAAAACAAACACCCTCTTTTATATGGTTAACACAGTGAAGAACAGAAAAATGTGTTTTATGTTAAGTGACGCTGTACTGTGAAAAATCCAAAATAAAGTAAGTGTATTTAAACACTTGTATTTGCCAGCTACACAAAGGTCTGCAAGTATATTATTAGATTCTTTAAAATCTACCTTAATTATTTCCTACCACAAAGTGTAACTGATCCATAGGCAGGATCCTTTGACAAGAAGAAAAAGTGCAGGTAAATTAACCCCTCAAATATTTCCACCTCAAAAAGCCATTCAGGCACAGGACAAGAAATATCTCCTCTTGGTATTAATTTGAAACAGGAGTAATCATGAGACAGGCTGGGGCAACTTGACAGGTAATCCAGCAACATGGATTTGGGGGAGTGTTTGTTGGGTTTTTAGGTTTGTTTGTTTTTAAAAAGCACTGAAAGAATTTGTTCTACAACAATGAGATACTTGGAAGCTCCTCTCAAATGTAGAAAAAAAGAAACAAGACCATTGTTTGAAGATACAGAGAGTTGAGGAAAGAATCTCGGGCTGACTGACTTCGAAGTCTAGCATTTTGAAAACAAACAGGTGACAGCAAAACAGAAGCTGCATTAACATCATGATCTTTGAAGCAATTACCTTAATAATGGGAGAATTATCAGTCCTGAAAGAGAAGGCACTGCAATCATTGAGAAATACACTAACATTTTTGGTGTGCAGGTAAACAGAAAAGACTATTTTAAAAAATTTATGCAAGAAAAAAATATAAGCAAAGGATTAAACATGACCTGAATCCCCAGCAAGAAAAATGCTGAATCAACGATGATACCCTGGTTACTTGAAACAATTCTACATTTTTTTTGAAATCGTGCTCAAATGTTTCTATTTTTTTATTCTTCAACACACGTTAAATTAAGCTTATTATAATTCTGCCATTTAACTAATTGTGGACAACAGTTTCAAATCCTGTGAGGGGGACACTAATTAAAAATAAATTACTTTAGAGTAAAAGATGGGTAAATCTGGAACAGGTGTTCCAATTGGGACAGAATGACTTCAGCTGGCTGGTCAGCAGTGCAGAGATGATTGGTTAATTTAAGCATTAACTTCTTTTCCAGTAAAGATCAACAGCTTTTGTTAAAAGGAAAACAGAAGAAATGAGAAATCCTTGAAGTGTTACAGTACCTGTTGGTCTTGTACGGTCTGGTTCTTGCAACATAATCCAGGATCTTGGAGGTGGCTGTTCTGTCGAAACTATGGGAACATTTTAAAATAGAGATACAACAAGTGATAATCACATTTATTTTACACAGCAGAAATGAATGTTTTAAGAATGATCACTTACTTCTTTTTGCAGTACCTGCCAAATTATCAAGCAAATAGTTCAGTAGCCGTCGTGTCCCATCTGGTTCCTGATACAGGTTCAGAATATCCTGTGTAAGTGGGTTTCCTACAAACCAATTCACAGGAATATTGAATAAAATATACAGAACTACTGCAGACTTGTATATCAGTGTTGAAAGCTGACATCTTGGAGACAAGATCTACTATGAACTTCTTTGGGGTTTCAGGTCTCAGGTCTTCAATCCCACAAAACCCTGGTTGTGTGGACAGAGCCCTATTGAAGTTTAGCAACACTCCCTGCTGATTCTGCTGTGGGACTGAGCATCCATAGGTGATCCTTGGACTAAGAGCAGTGAAGAACTTGTGTGGTACAACAGGCAGAGCTGATGAGCACAAACACAGGAGGCACCTCTGCTCAGTGTGAAACATCCACCAGCAGCTGATCTGACAGCCAGATCTCAGCAGAGACTCTGCCATCTGCCAAACGTAAGCAGATTGCAGAAGTTGTCATGGACAACACACACTGCAAGTGCCTAGTTTTAAGGGGGAGATAAACAGACTTTTGAGACTAACATTGTTTAGAGGCATTCTATCTCTCAGTGCTTCTGATTTCGTGACTCAAAATTCCTCAAGGTCAGCAATTTTATAGCTAGAATCCATAAAGTTCAGAGGGGAAAAAAATGGGAAAGGACTTAAATTGCTGCTTGCATAAGAACCCTGCAGCTGTACAAAGGATGTTCCCTTTCTGGCTAGAGATATACCACAGTTAACCACAGACTATTTCTTAGTTAAAGCAGAACTGCATTCCACCCCCATGCAAGCAACAGAAAGCTTCTGCGCACTCTGCAAAAACAAAAGCAAACCTCTTTCTATGGGCACTGCTCTCCCAAACCCATTATTTTTCTGAATAATCCCTAAGCAACAGTATTTATAAATGTGGAGTGAGCAGCTACATCTGGGATTGCTAATCAGTAACACTTTATGAACCAGCAGACTACAGCCATTACAGCTCAGCAGCAGTATCACTATACAAGCACAGAGACCAAGAAAAAAAACAGCAATACCTTTCAGACCCAAAGTCTGTAACTGGAACAGTTTTCCCAGCTCAAAAGGTAAAACTCGTAACAGGTTGTTATTTAAATGTAGTTCCCTGTAGACAGAGCAAGAATCATATGGGTCTGAAAACAGAGCAACATTTATCTGCAGCAGTACAAGAATCAAACTAAAAGAGAATCAATATAGTAGCAAACCACAATATTGAAAAATTCAGAGACTAAACAGCAATGGTTAGGGAAATCCTGCTGTACTCGGACACACACACCCAGACAAAACACATTACGTTGAAGTACAGAGGAAAGGAGCTGTTTGGAGAGTTTATCTTAAACAGTCAGACATTTTGTGAACATTAGCAATAATTAAACACTTTAGTATCTACAAGGGATGATGCAGTAACAGCTCAGTCAAACCAGACCATGAAACAGGTCAGCCGTGATTAAGAAATAAAGGAAAATTATATCCCTGAAACCAAATTAAAAAATCTAGGACCAGGGCAGTATGATTACAGCTGTGGCAATACCATGCAGTAGTCATTTACAGCAGTAATTTTCTATTGGTCTGGGTGGTTTTATTTTCATAATTTCAGTGGTAAGACAAAATACGTGCTCTGTAACTCACAAAACCAATACACAGACAGGAACAGAATTCATGTCCTGAATTCTGATATCTCAACAAACTGGGAGAGAAAATAAGACTTTTCACTTTCCTAAAATGAATTCCCACTAAGCAGTGAAGACTTTCATAAAATCAATCAGTATAAAGTTGCTGCACCAAATTGTTTAGAACTTGGTGCTTAGAGACTTGATAAGTATTTCTGGGCAACCAAAAAAGAAAGGAAACCTGGAAGGAAAGAGTTAATTTAACTCTTGTTGATTTCTAGAGAACAGCAGTTGAGGGTTTCAATGTCTTTCTTGTCATAAGCAGCCCAGAAGTGACCCCAGGATTTGAGGTGCAGCATCAGCAATGCCCAGCACAGGGGGACTGTCACTGCCCTGGTCCTGCCACCACACTATTGCTGATCCAGGCCAGGTGCCATCAGCTTTCTCAGCCATCTAAGCACACCTGGCTCATGTTCAGCTGCTGTTGACCACTCCCATCAAGTCTCTTTCCAACAGGCAGCTTCCCAGACAGTGTCACTAAATTTGAGCACTGCTAGGTTGTGACTGAACCTCACACCGCTGGCCCCAGCCCATGGATCCAGCCAGTCCAGATCCCTCCGCTGAGCCTTCCTGCCCTCCAACAGATCAACCCTTCCACCCAGCCCTGTGTAATCTGCAAATGTACTGGGGGTGCACTCAAGTTTTTTCAAGCATATCAAGAGAATCTGTTTTACAGCTGAGCTTTCCAAGGTAACATGTTACACTGTTTATTTTTTTTCTCCTGTCTCTGCAAAGATCAGAAATCCTACTGCTCTGACATGTCTTTTTTCAGCTACTTGCAGTAAAAAGTGAGATGAAAGGAGTCCTGGGTGAGCTCTACAGTACAGACTGAACCCAGAGCTCCAGATGTGTGAGCAGGGAAGAGCTGTAATCAGTTCTCAGTGCTGAGAGCACAAATGATTTCTGTGGCTCAGGATATCAGCTATGCCCAGGGTTGAATTACCGTTAGTTTGAACAATTTCCCAGAATCCAGGGGAAGTGTCTGCAGCAAGAGCCAGCCTGGAAGCAAAACCCTGGCCCAGCTGGGACCTGCAATGTGCTCTCACATAGGATGTGCTTATGGGTTTTTCTTCACTTTCATTACAGTGGGAAAAAAAAAATGGAGCAGCTGCAATTACTGAGGAGCACAGTGGGTTCATGCACAGCTTTTCACATCCAGAGATGTGGGCTCAAGTGCTGTGTTTTGGCCATAAATAGAAAGCTTATGTGATCCTAGACCTTAGCCACACATTTCACATTGACAAGATTTACCCTTCTCTGCTCAGAAGAAACTTAGGATTTGTAAGGGCTGAAGATTCACAGAATCAGCCAGAATAAATCAGAAGTGTTGGGAAGAAGGCATAATGACTTGACATTACTGATGACTCTGCACTGCTGAGCTATCTCCATGTCACAAGTGTAACATTTACAAAAATATTTTTAAAAGACTGAAAGGAGGCTAATGAAGAACAAAGATGAATTTGAGACTATTCCAGTAAATTTAGGGTTGCTAGCTCACAATATCCAAGGAGTTGGGTAAAGAAGGGAAGAAACCTGTTACTAATAAGTGTTTTTAATTGAAATAGTAATGCAAAGAAGTAGAGCTTAGAACACACTCCTCTCCAGTTGAAAGCAACTATACAAACATGCTACAAAACAGAGCTGCCAATTATGCTTCAAAAAGCAAGGTCCCTTTGCTCAGCCTCCAAGGTTGAGACTTGAACTGCTCTGGAATTTGAGCTTTTAGAAGCAATTTAATCAGCTAGTTTAATCCTCTCCAGTAGAGCAGACTTTTCTAAAGGGAAGGAAAATGCAATGACAGGTATTTCTATGTGCAAACTTGCTTTGCTTCCAGCTTCATGAAAGCTGTGCTGGCAGTCCACTTCTCTATCGTTGTCTTTACTTCTAATAACACTGTCGTTACTTTCAGACTGTATTTTCTGGATTTGAGAAAGCTCTTCAGAAATATCTTCTAAATTAATAGCAATGAAGGCAATTACTAGCAACTGTCTAATAAACCTAAGATAAGGCCCTTTCTTTGGGTCAAGGGCAAAAGATTGTTACCTGTAAATATTTACTCTTATATAAATTATTTATATATTTATGTAACAGTGTTTTTACAAAGTAAAATGCTGCAGTCTTAAGTACAATCTAAATTGGCATCATTATTCACATTTCACGTCCAAAAGGAGTTTTCATTCCATGCTAACTTTGTACATCTTGGCATTACAAAACCAAAGGAAAAAAAAACCCCTCCAAAACCGCAATTAGAACATTTTTTTTCTCCTCTCCAATTCGCACAGAATGCAGTTACATCACAGCAAAGGTGGGGAGGAGATGATACTAGACATGTTGCAATTGTTATACAACAAACAGAGCAAGAACTATTGTTAAGTATAATTACTAAATATGAATAAAGAGGAAAACATTGTCGTTAGCATGATTATAAATATTTAATCTGACCTTTATCCTACCTTACTGTGAGATAAAAGCAATTTTTTTGGTGCTTCACTTACTCTTTGAGACAAACATCACATAAAAGATTTGTGAAAGAATCTGGAAAGAGATGCCTGAGAGGAAACCTGACTTGGAAAAATATAAAATGGGTGATTGCCATCAAACCAAGCACTTCTGAGGCTCATCCTGTGCTGTCATACATCAGAACAGGAGATCACAGAAAAGCCAGTACTGCTGTAGCTGCACAGCCCACAGCAAGTACTCAGGGAGACAGATAAGAAGGGAGAAAAGGGGAATTTACTTATGCTGAAATTTGAACTGCTGCCACCAAGATAGTAAAAGAACAATTTTAACTCCAGTTAGGATTTACACACCTGAGTGACACCATGTTTCCGAGCTCTGCTGGTAAACTGCGAATTTTATTAGAGGACAAGTCCAGATATACCAGATTGTGAAGCTTGGCAATGTCTGAAGGAATACGGGATAAGGAATTGTCACTGAGATGCAAAGCTGTCAAATGGGTCAGTGTCCACAAAGATGAACTTAAGCTTCTCACTTTCCCTGTGGAAGAAAGGTACAAGAGAAAACAGAACATTTAAAATACATCTATTTAGTAATAATAGCACATTTTTCAAGTATGTATGGGGCAGGGGAATTTGAGAGTGAGTTTTGCGTGTGGGTTTTTTGTTGGTTTTATTATTATTATTTTACTAAATGTAAAATCCATTAATCACTGATTCTATAGATGAAACATTTGTTATTGTGTGAGAAAATGCAAGATATTGCCAAGGATGCTTGAGGTTGTTTTTCCCAAACCACATTTAAGGCTTAAACATCTGTCTTTATCTAGCTCCAAACAAGACAAAACATAATAACTAGCTGACCATGAATTTACCAATAACAGAGGTGTAGGAAACAGACTTTTTTCAATTATAGTTTATGTCTGAGATGAAAGACGGTGCTTTGGTTCATCCCTTATTTCTGCACATCTTTCAAACCAAAAATCCAGCCAAGAACAGATAGAAACACTCTATTTAGGGTGACTAAGATGCTTAGTTGAGAACATGGATTTCCATCTGGCATTCAACTAAAAGCTATATCAACTATTGCCAGATATTTTTTAAAAGGTATGATTTTTTTGTATAAACTGAAGGGTGGAAACATGGATTTTTACACTGCTGCATGCAAGGAATGGGAGATATCATCAGAAGGTCTCAAAATATTTCTTCTCTCCAAGATTTTTTTCCTCCAGGGGTATATCCTTTTTCATTTACATAAATCATCTTACTGTACCAAAAGCACTGTACCAGTTTCTCCAAGGCAAAAAGTTAGCTGGAATAACTTTAAAAGCCCCACTGTGACTCATCAAGGTTAACAACAGTCTGGTTAATATTACACCAACACACACATACTTTGTAATTCCTTTCCTTAAATTATTTTCTCCAAAATAAGAATTCATATGTGCCCAGGAAAAGTTACATTGAGACATGTACATCTGGGACTCAGTCCCTGGCAGCAAAATGTTTAATACTGGTATCATTTCCAATGAGCTATAACAAGACAATGAGCATAAAAAAGCCTGTAGTGAAAAAAAACATGATTTAAATGTTAAACATTTGTGCCTTTCTGTATTACGTGACCAAGTATTTTGCAAGGAAAGAACAGTGTGAACATTAATGAAACAAAAACACTGCACATTTTATTTTGCAAGGCAAATGCATACAGTTCTTAAGGGATTGATGCTCCTCTAATGCTCATTAAGAAACCTTTTGAAAGGTTTTACACAAATCGATAGTTCTTTGCATTTTAAAACTGAATTAGCACCTCTTCCCCACCCCCAATGCAAACAGGTATCATAGAAAGCCTTGTAGCTGAAAGGATTTCCAATCAACATCCCTGATGCAGGCTCTCCACTCCAGCACTTCCCTTGGTGGGAATCAGTCTATAGTGAGATTACCAGGCATGAAAGGAAAGAGCCATCACTTAATGCACTTCCCATGCAGAGCAGCAGATGTCCAAGAGGATTCCAAGCCTAATGCTGATATGTAATGCTGATTCCTGAAGCAGCATTTAACTGTGTTTCTGCCTCTGTAACCTTCACTAAAGAATGCTATTCACATGCTGATGCACGTGGTACTGGAAGCAAGGCACAGATAGATTCAGTGAACTGGATGGAAAGATTCTTCACAATTTTAAGAACTGTTTGTTTAGTCCTTCTTTCATAAATTTCTCTACTGAACAGTCATTTATAAATCCCACATGGCAATTTTCACAGTTGCTTAAAGAACCTCCATATTTACACAAAATTACCACCTAAGTTTAAAATGTCACAAAACAGATTTTAGTTCTTAAAATATTTGCTTGAACTTCCTTGTAAACATATTTTTTGTAGCAAACTCAGGATTTACTCTACAAATCAAGAGACTGGTTGACAAGTTGGAATGCATGCTTATGAATTCTGAGCATTATCTTACTTTTCAGAAAAGATTCAAGAGTCCAACAGTATCTCAAAGCTTGAACAGTTTGTGGAGGTTTTGCTGTTTGTATTTAATCTCAAGAACAAAGAAAAATTACAACTGCTTTTAAACAGAAAACTTCTGCTTCATGGACCAATACCTCATTGTTACATTATCTACAGTAAGAACAACACTACAGATGACAACTTCACCCTTTTCTCTTGGACAAGCTGAATCTTAAATTCATGCTCTCCCACAGTTCATTTTCTGAAAACACGAACAGCTCACATCCATATCCTCACCTTGCCAAATTTCCTGTACGTGGGGATTTCCTACTCGTCTCACAGCTCCCAGCCCAAGCTCTTCCCCTCCACACCCCACAGCTGGCAGCTGCTATCCCATTTTGTTCTGCAGCCTCACTTCAAGGCAGGTACTAACTCCACCCCAGGCTTGTCCAAGCCCACACGACTTGCAGTGAGTTCCTAACTCAGGACCATGCCTCAGTTTCTTACCACTTATTTCCAACTCTGCCCAGTGTGATTTCTTTCCATTGGCTGCTTCCTCTGAGGACATAATTGTGTACATCCTCCGTGGATCAGGTGGATCGTACTTTTCCTTGGGCATTCCTGTGGAAGTCAAAAGGCAAGTGATTAACTGAGATATTGCACACTGAGAATTCTGTAGAAGGTAATTCCCACTTCAGTTAAATTTCCCATTAGACTTTTGTACCAAATACTTTTCAAAGCTACAGATAACGTGCCCCTTTACAAATGTTGCTGAATGGGAAATACTGACAATAAAATAGAAAAACAAAGATTCCTAACGCTCCTTGGATGACACACAGCAGCCCAGCCCCCAGTCATTAACCAGAATCTGCAAGGCAATTAAAAATTGTGTCCCACCACCTTCCATGGCTATGTTGTGTGTTCCTCAGAACTGCCACATCCCACTGCAGGCTGTCTCTTCAACAATGAAACTTCAAAAAGAGATGATCACCACCAATGGGAACTCTCTCATATTCCTAGACAACGCATTTATTACCTATCAGTTCCAGATTTACTGCAAATCAACTTGTCACACAAATAAGCATCAAGAAAATAATTAAAGGTTTAAAAAAGATCCTCAATTCTTTAAATCTGTAGTGATAGATTTTAATTCAACCTCCATCCTACTCTCTACAATCTGAAAATATTGCACCCAAGGCAGGTACTTCACTTTCTTCAGCCAGGTATTTAATATTGAAATTTAACTTCATTTTTCTTTCTTTTTCACATCACATCTGGTAACTTTGTAAGAATAATTTTTCTAGGTTCTTTTTACCATATTCAATCATGCACCATGACAGAGAAGCAAGCATTCCTCTCCAACAAACAACAAGCTATGAATCTATTTATATGAAATAGAGAAATGAAACAATGCTGGCTCAAATCACCCTTTAAAACACATTACAAGCAATATTATGCAATTATTCAGCAAAATACATTACAGCAATATTATAATACTATCCAAACCCACTCAGTAAGCAAGTACATCTTCCTACTAAGTCTTTTAAGGCTTTCTCATTTTTTCATTTTCTGGGATGAACTAAAAAATATTGTCATTATATAAAATAATCAGAGAATAATTCCTAGTAAATAAGACTATCAACCAGACTTATAATCTGTTTACTGATTTTACTGAAAAATGTTTACTCATGTTAAACAAAACAACAGAAATCCACTAAAAGCTTTCTGATAACTATGCATCTTAACTAAAATAAAGCTTTCAGGTATCACATGCTTACTTTAATATAACAGCTCTTTTACTAAGTCACACTCCTCCGTCCCTTTCCCACTCCCACTACTGGTCAAAACCAGATTTCTGCAGTGAAAAGAAATTCCCCTTTAAGAAGTGAATTGTGGGTAAAAGGATCAGATTATAAATAGCAGCTGGGTGAGGCTCCTTCCAGAGTGAAGGCATTTGAGTACCCAGGGTGTAGGAATTGCCAAGTGTAACACTTTTTTCATCAAACTTCACTAATTAAATGAGAGGAGAGTGGATTATAATCTCCAGAAAGGTAAAAGCCTAACTTTTCCCTGCAGTAACTATGCAACTGGTGCAAAAATATGTATTAATGTACAGAGCATCTCTTCTGAAATTTCTATGTATAATTATACATAATTCATAAAGACCACGTAGGAATGCTCCAGCTTGTCAGGAAACATTTACCTTCCTTAGACATTTACTGCTTTCTCTTCCTGCTGCTCCCTGAATTAATAAATATGTTCCAATTTTTCAAGAAGCAGGTATAGCAAAGACAGAAATCTCATTCAGTACAGAAACATGAACACTCCCCAGAGCACACTCAATCACATGCACTAATTAACAGCTTTGCTGGTACCAGCAGTGGATCACTGCTCACTGCTAAAAGAGGATGACATACTTTTCCAGTGGGTTTTGTTAAAGTACAGTAAAACAATTAGAGATTCAAGAATTTGGTGGTTTAACGCCGGATCCTGGTGATCCTGGACTCCCAGTTCCTCCATGGCACCACCTTCCCTCTCAATAAAGTTTCTGCTCTCGATGGTCTTCCCTCTCTCACTGCTGCATTTCTGAGGATGAATCCCCACTGTTTAGGATTACCAGGTGCCAAAAAAACAGCAAATGCTTGAGAGCCTCCTGGCTGAAAAAGCTGCTGCTGCCTGAGAACATCACTGCCACCAGCCACATCTAGGATACTGTCACACCAGGCATTAGCACATCCTCATCCATCACCCAGAACTCAAAATTTCTCAGGAACTGACAGGCAGGCTAAACTTGGGTTGCATCTCATAGTACAGCATAAAATACAAGCACAACACCTTGAATTGCATTTCAAAACTTCACAGCATGGAGTAGTTCAGGAAAATCAGTCTCTTTTACTTTCTCCTTTCTCCATCTCCCCAAATCCAAATTTAGTACCCACTGGGCTGCTACAGTAAAACATAAAAGCTGAGGTAAACGTCAGATTAAGTGATAGAGTTTTGTCAGGCTAAAGCAATTTATATTAAAACCCATGAAATAGTGTTGAACATCCTTAGAACCACTGATAACTGCAGCTTTAACAATCATCATGGTAATTTTCAAAAGAGCTTATACCACCTGTAATTTTCACTTGCACCAACACAGATGGTGAAGCACCCTTAATGTTAGTTTCTTATTGCACACAGTAAATCAGTTTGTAAAGGAGAAAATCTTTATAACAAAGATATGACATGGATTCCTGGAACGTGCTCCAAACTACTTAAATTTAATGAAAAGGACATTTAAGTATGTTTGAATGCAAATGAAATTGTTTACTGTCTTGTACATGGTTATTAAAATTGTCATTTTAATAGCAGTAAAAACAGAAGAGCTTGAGAGTGTGGCTGCCCACTTCCACCATGGGCCACTCAGTCCCCACAAAGAATTAACACCCCTTACTCCAAAGAAACTGAGCCAAGCAAGGCCAACGAGGTCAACAGAGCATCATAGGGTATGACACAGGGAATTAGATCCCAAGCCTCCAGTGTAGACACCACTAAGCCCTTGATTGTACAGAGGGTGCTGAGACACAGGCACTGGGACAAGGTGACAGCAGCAGGGACCCACAGCCCCTTCAGGAGGGATCAGAAAGAGAAGGAAAAACCTGAAGGCTGTTGTGTCAAGGGAGGACAACCTGCTGGAAGAGAGCTGACAAAGCTGGCTACTACAGTGGGTGGGTGATGGACCTCTAGCTTTGGCTTCCCTCAGAACAGACCACTGGAGACAAAGCCAAATGCTCCCAGGATGAGCTGTACCTGCCCCAACTGCCTTCTCTTCAGACAGCCATGACTACAGCCAGGCCTGGCATGGGGCTGGGACTGTCCTGGACAATGACAGTGCCATCCCCAGCACCACGGGCTCTGCAGCCAGGCCATGCACAGCCAGGCCATGCACAGCCACTGTTCTGGACAATGACAATGACAGTGCCATCCCCAGCACCAGGAGCTCTGCAGCCAGGCCATGTACAGCCAGGCCATGCACAGCCACTGTTCTGGACAATGACAATGACAGTGCCATCCCCAGCACCAGGAGCTCTGCAGCCAGGCCATGCACAGCCACTGTTCTGGACAACGACAATGACAGTGCCATCCCCAGCACCAGGAGCTCTGCAGCCAGGCCATGCACAGCCAGGCCTGGCATGGGGCTGGGATTGTCCTGGACAATGACAGTGCCATCCCCAGCACCACAAGCTCCTGAGGTGCACTCCCAGCCACAGCACCACGGAGGGCACCACGTCAGGAGGAGCTGCTGGCCTAGAAAAGGATTTCCTGGAGGCCAGGCTGGTTTAAATACACTGCTCTCTGTAGGAGAACAAGGGAAGTTCAGTTCATTGCCTGACAAGACATTTGGAATGATAGGTGTCCTTGGCTATGGACATGTGCAAAGTGGAAGCTGGACTATAAGGTAGTTAATGCTCCAGGTGACTATGGAAATTACCAATAAATAATGTCTTCAAAATGGAGAAACGAGTCTGCTCTGAGAGACAGGGCAGCAAAGATGATGACCTTTTTCTGTTCTATTCTTCTGCCATTTTTATGAAATTGGAAGATGGTGAGGAGATTTAAATGGGATAAGTAGGTGAGCAGATACTTTGAGATTAAGCGGTTTGGGATTTTTGTTTTAAGCACCCCAATACTACAGCAATTCTTTGCTTTGTGAAATGTTTCCTACAGTACCATGATAAATAACTCAATTTCGAAACGAAATGTATTGGACAACTCCTGTAGGCCAAATACAATCTTTCATACTATTACTATGGATGTAGATAACAAGTTTGTCATCTTTAAATTAGGAAAACGTGAATTCTAAAACTGTTGAAAATTATAAACAAGTAAGAGCAACACAGTGTTCAGACCTAACTTCAACTGATCCCATCAACTATTCTGAAATAACTATTTCCATACTTACTATGAACTATCTATAAAACACATTTACAAATCTGAGAGTACCTTTAGAAACACTTCAACATCACAATGCTGAAGCATTACAGATCTGCTTCTGAAACTTCTTAACACATGGTGGTGACTTCTTCAGACTTCCTCTCCTTCCCCTTTACTTGCTTTTACTTGTCACCAACACACAATGCAGATCAGGAGATAGCCAGGAGGGGAAGGTAAACAAAGTAGCACCACACCTGATCAAATGCAGAATTACTCAAACTTTTTGCTCCTTTAATTAAAAACAGTGAATAAGTGATGCAAATCTAGATCTAATAAAGTAAGAAGTAACAAGACAATTGAAGAATATTTTCCATTTGTTGATGCAGTATTACTTGCCAAATAAATTACTTCTCAACTGCTGAAAAGTAGCAGGATAGAAAGCAATCTATTAAGTTGCTCAAAATTTCATAAGAAAACAATAGCACATATGAGAGATGTTTTTTTCCCTTTCTCTCTCTCCAAACCCTCAACTGGAAGCTCACCCCAGACCATTCTTTTGTAACCTTGTGCCTTTAACCCTGAAGCTCTTTTCCATGCAATCTGAAGTTTCACTTAAAAATGGGTTCCAGTGACCTCCCCCACAAATATAAATGTTTCTTAAATTGACTGGTCTGTTTTGAATTCAAAGTTAATTTAGGATCCTCCACACCCTTTACCACTCGCACGGTGGTTTTACAATGCATGAAGCAAAACTAAGCTGGCCCTGCTGCAGTTCCTCCTCCCCAGGACCCTGTATTTCCACTTCACTCTTGCATCAGCACCGACTTTTGTCTGATAACAAAGGAGCTGGTGAAGAGAATTAAACTGGCTAAAGGGGGAAGAGAAAAAAAATATATATTTGAGAGAGACTAGCTTCCTGCATTATTATTCCTGTATAGCAGGAATGTATGTGTGGAATTGCAGCTGTTGAAATCAGGACACCACTGTAATGGCACTTCTGGCCACACTGGCACAAAATGTCTCATAGCAGGAAGCAAACTCTTGCTTCCAGCTACCCTCACCCAGTTAAACAGTAACGCTGAACAAAGTCTGAAATCCTAACTGAAGGCAAAGTACATTGCTTTTTAGATAACTTAAGGCTGTAGCAGGTCTGGCAATGTATAGGCTAATCAGATGTGTTAATCTGCATTGAAAGGGTTAATTTCTACTGTTGAGCCTTATTAGAATTAACAGGAATTTCTGCTTTCCAAACAGTGACCCTCTTCAAAGGGAACAGAAGTACCTCTAAAAGCAAACCACTGTACTTTGGAAAAAAATCTTTGAGATAATTTCATAGTGCTATATTTCAGTTTTACTATAAAACTGCAGATTTGCCCTTTCCTACTCAAAGACTCATTACCCCTTCTTTAAAAAGTGCTTTTCCAACATGAATCAAGCTTGCTGCTTTCCCTGTCCTGTCACTGGTAGCGCTTTACTCAGCAAGTCATGAATTTCTATGGGAACTTAATTACATTTCAGCTTGAAGTACAGGCAAATAAGCAACAACGCTGTCCCTGGGCGGGATGACAAGATGCAACATCTGGCACCTCCTCACAGAAAAGCCACAGTGGATTGAACAGGGTTTATGATAAAGGTCAGTCCCTGCTGAATTTACACACTTGACTTGATGAATTGAGTCAATGACCGAATTTATCCTCAGCCTGTTCCATGCCTGGGCAACAAAGTCGAGAGTGATGTCAATACCGAAAACTGATGGAAAAATATTCATGGGCAAGATACCGTGATGAGGAAAGGAAACAAATACCCAAAGCATTCCAGCTAAACCTCAAGTGCCCTATGAAGTACATTTAATGTATTTCAGCTAAATTCTTATTTAAAATGATTTGGCATCACCCAACCCACCTAAGACATAAAACTAGAGAACTGGATACTTTTTCTGTATCCTGATACTGTTCCTACAAAGTCTTCTAAATTCCATGTTATCTTATTTCTATAAATGTCCTATTCAAAACATACTAAATTGAAACTTTGGGGTTTTTTTTTTAATATAAATCTTAACATATGCCTGTAATTTTATATTTCCCAACTCCTAGTACGTATACACCATAATATAGAAGAACATTTGCATTCTGCTATGAAACTTGCTACATAATGCCTATTTTGTTGCAATGCAATATACTATATATTATGTTACATATACTTTATACATGTATTTTATACAAAATGTATTTTGCCACAATGTATTGTAACATGCAACATATCTACAAAATACATTTTGCTACAATACACAAGCAGATAAACCAAAGTTCAGGAAAGCAGGTTGAGCCATCACCAAAAAAAAAAGAAAATCTGAATTTTGAATTGAGAAATCCATACATTAGAACTAAAATCACAAATATTCTGAGGCTGAATAAACAGAAATTTAAGGATTTGCTTATCTATTGAAATACAACCTTACATTTAACTTTGTAGGCATGAACCAGATCCCTCTATTGAAATACATACAAAGAAAACACCGGTGTTGCAAGAAACCACATATTTATTTTTTTCCTAATAGTATGCTACTTCAAGGTAAATATCAAGTCTGTTGTGTAAACACCTATTATTTGTGGACTAGTACAAACACTCTTGGCATTTTATTTGAAAAAGGCTCAAGTAATTTTTTTTTTAAGTAAGTATTTGGTATTGAAAAAACAAGGCTAGGATTGGGAAATCAGCTAAAGGCCAACACCTAAATTTTTCAGAACACATGCTGTAAGTTAAAAACTCCCTTTTGCCTAGTGTAGGGAGGAATGGCAAGTACCAGCTGTGGGCACAGGCAGAAGTGCAGCAGCACAAGGTCAACTCCTGAAACACTCCCCCCTCCCAAGAGACCCAACTATAGCACGTGGGAAAGTGTCAAGATCCCTTCAACCCAATTTATAGCCTAATGGTGGAATAATCTACATCAAAATTATTTTAAAAAAGCTGTCACGTCAACACAAAGTCAATTGATTAATTCCAAGTACTTTTTCACTTGCTAAGATCACATTTTAGTGGCTGTTAGTGTATTAAGATTTTTTAGTGGCTGTTAGCTTCACCAGGGATGTAATGCTTCTCCATCCTATTTTGAGGACTTCTAAAACTGTAATTTTACATGTCTGCCAATACAAACCCACGAGTTACCCTTCCTCTTTTTCAGACTGAAGATAATGCTGTGGGATGTGAACATGTGTAATGATAAATACACAATACCAATTAAGTCAACATCCATTAATTCATGTAAGTGTATCTGGAATATTATTAATCAGATGAGTTATTTGAATTTGCATATATAAGTTCTACCAGAGAAAACTCCGAAGCTGACAAATGTTTTAATATTCTTTTAAAAATCTATAAAGCTGTTGAAGTTCAGCAAACCCCTTAATCTTGCCAAAGCTGACTAAAATGAAACATAACCCTCCTGAAACTCAAGCAAAGTATCCTGGTTCAGATAAACTGGGCCATAAATGTCAAAGGATTTACTTGCTGTCTTCAAATCAGGAAAGCTCCATTAGACCAGAGAGCACTGACTAGAACAGGCTTTAAATTTTGTTAAGTCCAAAACTCAGTCATTTCATATTTTTAAGAAGAGCATATTAAATTTTGACCTGCAGGTATTTCAAATTTAATTAAGGTGTCTTTGTCCTTCATAACGACTTGTTTATGGAAAGGCAAACTGGCTGGGTCCAGCTGGCAGAGGCATAGGGAGGATGTAATTTTCCCAACTTCTACTTTTTCTACCCAAGCCCTACCTATTACAATTTCCCACAGATAAGCAATGTGCAGCCCTGTATTTTAATGATGTATGTGTAATGCTCTGAACCTTGCACAGTGTGAAAAACTTGTTTACCATCATTTCACTAATGCAAAAAAGCAATTGCCACTTCCATGTACAAGTTGCTACAAAAACTAGTTTAGGTCCAGACGAGAACTCTAAAATTGTCAGAGTACAAAAGACACAAGTGAGAACAGAGGTCCTTGACTGCTCCATCTTCCATACAGATCTCCAAACCAGACCTGTTTTATCAGACTCTTGATAAAAAAACCCTCAAATTCCCACCCCTTACCCTGCACAACATATAATCATTAGAAACACGATGTCCAAATGTTCTTAGTGTTGCAAACATGGTCCAGATGATTAGAATAGTTCTTAATTATGAGAAATTGCATCTAATTATGACTATATTAAAAGGCTGCTGTATACAAAACAAACACTAACACAAAACCAAATTGCAAAGCAAAGAGTGACCTTAATCGGTACCCCTGGAACCACATTGGCTAGTTAATGAGTACTACACAGCATTCAGCTTTTTGCACATTCTGTTAGTGTATTCTGAAAAGCTAATATATTAAAGAGATGTCAGGCTCACTAATTACTTTAAGAATTTAAATAAATTGCATTGCATTACAGAATTGTATACTCTATGAGACAGATGGAACTTAAAAGACCAGCTTTAAAAAATAGGAGTCGTGTTGTAAAACATTTTGCTTCAGGTTTTATAAACGCAGGCAGAAAGACCAAGGCTTAAAATCTACACCTACAAATGTCTCTAGAAAGCTGAGAATAGTCTTATACTCCAAAACATTAATATAATACCAACTCCCACTCTACTGGCTGTATCCAATCATATTTGTCAATTTAGTTATGATTCTTCACTATACATGGGACACTGATTCTTGTTTAGGGGATCTAGGGTAAAATTTCTTATCTTGGTCCAACTCAGTAGTCTGCTCTAAATACTGGCACATGCACCAACATGCTCCTGACCACATTTTCCTTTATGTGTCTGCAGAATGCTTACCACATTTCTGTTGTTTCATGGGGGAAAACCAAAAGTCACCACACAAAACACTATTTCTTAGTCTTACAACAGAACTAAGGACTAAGAGAGAACTCAGCTTTAAATGAAATTTGGACATGAGCTCATTTTCAGCATTCCTGCTATAGAACTGAACTAGAGCTCGACAAGAGATGGCAGTACCTGAATCTGAAAATCTCTGCCTTCCTAGAACACAATTTCTAGATACCTAAATGCTTGTTAGTATTAGTGTTGCTAAACTAACTGAAGGTCAGGATGTTACAGAACTCATCACACAGCTGATGCTCTAACCATCTAGCCACATCCTGACAGCAAGCAAATTATTCAGAAATTGGTTTTACTTCAAATTTAACCAACAAGCCTGAAAATGTTTTTCTGCAACCACACTCTTGTGCAGCAAAGCCAACTCAAGACTTCTTTCCTGTCCCCATGTTCCACTGCATCACCTCTCTCAGCTGTGTTGATGCAGCTGCTTGAGAGACAATACTGAAAACCAGCACTGATACTCAGCTATGAAATGGGGTTTAGAGGTTGTGAGGGCTGGGTTTTTTTAATAATGAAGTATCACCACTCAGCCATGTCAATGGCTGGTTTTGAGCATTGCTCTGACAACATTTGTACTGACACAGATGATGTGGATTCAATGAGAAACTAAAGTCGCAGCTTTCTAAATTCTGCCACTAGAGAGAAATCCTGACCTACTAAATCAGAAGAAATCATGAGGTGATCTAGTCCACTGCTCCCTATACAGAAAGCACCTATGCCATGACTGGCCATTGCAAATCTCCAGAGGTGGATCTTTCATCATGTTCCTCATCAAAACAGAATTCCTTACTAGTTTTAATTATTCTTCACACTTACTACTTGTTCCTAAAAGGTCTCATTCCTGAAAGTAATCTGCAGATGAATTGTGATTAATGTTACACTGAAATTCCTCTTAATTCACAGGACATTTGCTGTGTCAGAAAAAGCTCCTCTGTTGGGTGAAAACTGTTACAACTTCTTTAAAACAATATTTTAAAAGTATTAATGGTCAGAATGTGGCACAAAATTTCTCTGTACTTTTTATATTCAGCCATTTTGATGCCATTTCCTTGCTCTGACCGGTGATACACATCAGATGGTACACAGCCAAACATGGTAGTGTTTTAGTTTCGTTTCAAGCTTCTGTCTTTGTAGGTGTTGATTAAACATGGCCTTTAATGCAAAAATCACATGAAAGATCTGTCTCTGAAGCAAGTTTTCTACTGATTCCTGACTCTGTAAACAGATCCATGCAAAGAGATACTTTTGTGGAGCAGCACTTAAGTCAGATCAATGTGCAGGATCCACATCTCACCCATCAATACACTCCAAAATAGCTCAAGCAATAAAGTTGCATATTATTTGTAACATGCAGGATACGACATTATTGCATATTCCTGGTCTCCTAACCATGGCAAGATGCTGCACTTTCATGACAGGATCCATCACTCAAATTGCTTCTGCATGTTCTGGAGAACTCCAGACTTCCAAGTGAAACTGCTGCCTTGCTAAGGAAAGGGGGAAGCTCAAAGGATGCTTTGGAGATACTGGTATTTTAAAATGGAACAAAAACTTCTGGAAGGTCTTCAGGTAGGGAGCCCCTTCACTTGCAGAATAAAGGCTGCATACCAGGAACATGAACTCAGATACACAAGAGAGCCATCCAAATATCCAGGCTGTGATCACAATGTTGAGCTGGCAGCCTCCACAGAACAACTAACAGCATTCCCAGTCTAAAAAAATCTAAAGTCAAATCAATCTCTTCCTGCAGATCTCCATTGTAGCATAAATTGGAATACTAACAGCAAGTATTTTAGTTGTAAAATAAACAACTGTATATATTTACTGCTCCTAGTCCCTTTTTGATTCACACCAGAAAGAAGGGCTTCAAGGCATTAATGAAAGGATTCATGTTGCAGTCTCACAAAGGGAAAAACTGAGTTGTTGCCGATCTTTTTTTTTTAAGCAAGCCCCATCTTGGAAGTGCAATTAGCAGCAAAAGGTACATGTTAAGCATTTAAACAGCTTTTTTCTTTGGGACCTGCCTAAGCATTTGTAAACTCTTCAAGATGTCAGCTGCAGAAATTGCTCCATGTTGAAACCGAGAGTGAAGGTCCCCAAGCTTATGCCAAGACTCCCTTGTTGAGTGGACTTGTACAACCCAATTTCAATGTAAGAACATAAATTATGTCATTTAACACAATGCTAATAATCTTGCAGGGTATTGTACAACAATCACACTTCCAAGTGCGAAGCACCAACACTTTAGAAGGAACAAAACAGATGAAACCCTGCAGTGACTCAGTCTGAGCAATTTATGCAGAAAGCTTTCAAAATTATACCATGGAGAAGGCTAAATTTAGACTGGAATCAGTAATGTCAGTATTTTGACATGGGAAGTAGTGTAAGACCTCAATATATGGATTGAAAACCCCAGATATTTTGTATGCAATTGGGCATGGGTCAACCTCTGCCTCATGCAATTAGAACTAAAATCTGGTGGTTCAGTCTGTTGAGAATATTCTTGTGGGGTTTTAAGGTCACTGATAGCTTTTTAAAGCCAACCATACACAACTGTAATCTTTCAATACTACACATATTTCCTGAAAAATAAGAACCCTATAGAAATGTCAATTGTTGTACATCACTTCAATTCTGAAGACTGAAAGGCATTCTCATTCCTAAAGATTCTGTATAGAATCTTTGCTTAATGTGGGATATAGTGGTCAGACTACACGTACAGAAGTGTACAGCCAAAAGGACGTAACAGGAACAGATAATAATAATTTAAAACTCGACAGTCTGTTAGCAAACAGACCCAGGGCCCCTGCAACAAGGACTGCATGAGTGGATGGAAGAATTCTGGTTCACCACATGGATTCCTGGCATGGTGGTGAGCCAAACAGCATGGCACAGTGCACTACAAACACTAATATTTAAGTTTTTTGGTAACAGATTAATAGAACCATTTTTGTTTATACAGCCATGTTTTCAACCATAGATTCTTTTGTTCATATGTTGGGAAAGAATTTTTAGTTTGCTCAGACTTGGAACCATTTCAAAGACAGTTGAGGTTTCCATCATAAACATTGCACTTGGTTAAAATAATGTCTTCCTAATATCTAGTACAGCCCTATCTTGAAAAGGTACCATGCTCATTCAATCTGTGACCCTTCATAACATGTTTTCGAGTCTTCATGTATAAAATGTCAAATGTATTTACCTGCCCGTGCAGTATTACAGTTTCATCTATCTTTATATTTCAGTTCTTCCTCTAAAATTCAAGCACAGTAAACAGCCTGAACACGAGACTGTATTCAGAGTTCAACTTCAGAATGCAAACAGAAAAGAGATGCATGGTAGGATCCTTTTTAAACACGGGCTGATCCAAGCGATTCAGGTGAAAAGTGAACAAAGAGTTAATCCAAATGCGAAGGGCTCCATTTCAGTAATAGCATGAATAAACCCCCACAGAAGGCTCCATTGCTAGCAGCAAACTCCACAGAGTCCAGATGAACCAGCAGGAAGAACAGAGGGCGGATAATCCTGTAAAATTACCCCAGTGGAAATGTTGATAAATTCCCAATTACGAGACCTGCTCTAGAATGAAAAAAAAAAATGCAAGATACAATACAATTACCAGTCAACACTTGCACATCTTTGTATTTAAGCCAGACAAATACCACAGGTATTTCTTAATCCCTTGGATTTTGAATTAGTTACCCACTGTGGCGAAATCTAGATTATGAAAATAAACCCCAGAAATCAAATGAAAAAAAACAGACAATCTGCAACTCTAGCTACAAAGTAAATACCCATCCATGAAGTTCTATTTTCAGTGATACAATTTTCTATGCGTTTGTGGAAATACAGATGGCTGCATTAAAAACAAACAAACAAAAAACAAAACAAAAAACCCCAACAAAACCTTCAGCTTACTGCATTTGTTTTGAATATATTTCTTAAATTACACAAAGCAAAGCAGCACAGAATCAGGTTGGAGAAGACCTCCAAGACCATCGAGTCCAATCTAGGAATACAACCTAGTAGGCTTTATATGAATTTTAATGTTTGTGGTAAAATTGCTGATAAAATACGTGTTCACCACAGATACCAAGACAGAGACAGGTGCAATAGATATCTCCTTTTCTAAAGCCTTGTCTGATCCCAGGCTTATCGCTCTCCATGAAATTCTGGAGCAGGAAAGGCTGTTCTGTGAGCACCAAGCCGGACCGGGGGGTGCGGGAGCTGCCCACCGCCCGCTCCAGCGCACGATGCGGTTACGCAGGCGGTTCAGGCGCTCATTCCCCGTGCCCCAGCCGAGGCAGTGACCCCGCTCGGGCCCCGCCCGGTCAGGGAAAGACGGGGGCGACCGCTACAACCCCAACCCCACCACCCCCCTGCCCCAATTCTCTCTGTTTATCCCTGCATGCGCCTGTCCCGCGGCCTCGCGGGCCCGCCCCCCGCGCCACTCCATTGGCCGCAGCCGCTGCCACTCACGGCACCCACGGCCTTACATTGGCTGCCGCCGCTGCCACTCAGTACCCGCGCCCGCCCCGCCTCTCCCTCCGCCGGAACGAGCGAGCGGCGCTCCGGCCCCGGCGCCAGCGCGGCCGCGGCTCCCGCTGTCGGTGGGGCGGGGAGGGACGGCGGGGCGGGCGGGCAAACAGGCAGGCAGCTGCCGCGGCTCCTTCCGGAGCAGGCGAAGCGCTCCGCTGACAGGCAGCGCTGCCGCCCCTCGGTGCGCGCCCAGCCAGGCGGATCGGCCTCCGGGGAGGCAGCGGCGCGGGGCGCCGTGCGTGGAGGGTGGACGGGCAGTTTCCCCGATTGATGTCATTTCCCTCGGCCTTTTGTTTAATTATTTTAAACTCAATTGCACGGTGAGGAAAATAAAACCAAACCAACAAAAACAACAAAACCTACCAGCACTAATAATAACAACAACAACAAAAAAACAACTTCAGGCTTGCAGATGCCATTATACTAATTTCTCTTAATTGCCCCTCCGATGCAAACCGAGCCGAGCTCCTGCGCGGCGCCGCCCGGCCCGGCTCCCTCCCAGCCTCCCTCCCTGCCTCCCGCTCGCCGGTGGGCGCTCGTAGGGCTCGGCCCGGGGGTGCGGAGCCCCCTCCCCGCCGCCCCCGCTTCGAGAGCCGCCGTTCCCCGCCGCCTCCTCGGACGCGGAGCCTCCCCCGGGCGTCCCCGCAGCAGCGACTGCCCAGGCCCAGCACACCCCCCCGGAGCCCCCCCACGCCCAGAGGGGCCTCGGCCCCCCCTGACACCCCCAAACGACGCGGCGCTGGGGCTTCTCCCCGCCAAGCCCGGGGTTCGCCCCCCCTCGCCGTGCTACCGCCGGTCCCCCCCTCAGCGCACTCCCCCCGCAGCGCTGCCCCCCTCCCCCCGGGCAGAGCCCCCCGCTCCGGGCCGGGCGCCGGGGCCGCCCCTACCTGTGGCTGCAGCATCCCCGTCCCCCCGCCGCCCTCGCTCCGCCGCCTGCCTGGCTCTTTGTTTCCTGCCGCGGGCCGGACGGGAGAGCGGCTCCCCCCCGCCTCCTCCTCACACTCATTGAAAGCAAACAAGCATCATGGCGGCCTGGCGGCGGCGGCGGCTGCGGGCAGGCCGGCCCCCCTCCTCCGCCTCCTCCTCCTCCTTCCTCTCCTCCTCCTCCTCTCCGCTCCGCTCCGCTCTCCGCCCCACCTGCCCAGGCCGCCCGCACTGCACGCGCGCTCCGCGGCCGCGGAGGGAGCCCGGGGAGGGGGCGGCAGGGCCGGGGGGGCGCGGAGGGGATGCGGAGGGAGGAGTTTGGAGCGCGTTTGGGGGTACGGCCTCCAGGGGGGAAAAGTGGGTGAAAGTAACGAGTGTAAGGCTCGAAAGCCGTGCAAATGATGTATGGCAGGGAAAGGGTTCCTAGCAGGAGCCCAAGGAAGGGGAATGGGAATAGTCACTTGTTTGGAAAAGAACTTCTGAATTCTCCTGCAAAAGTCCAGGTGGGGAACTCGGCCTTGAAGTGGATGAGCTCAGATACGGTGCGGGTGGTAGGCCGGACGCCTCTTTGGAAATAGAACATTTCTTCTATGTTTGTGTCTTTAATAGTAGACAAGTGCCTAGCATCCTTCACTGTGACATACTCAGGAACAATGTTTACTTTGAAATGTTCCCCAGTATCACCAGCGGCACCTTTCTGAAATTCAGGTTGCAGCTCATGTCATTTTCTTCATGAAGTGATTATTGGATGCAACCCAAGATAGAAAATTTTTTAGAAAAAAATTAAGTACCTCCTCATTGAGTGTTGTTATTACTGTCCCTGCACAAGAAGAGTTTCTGATGAGAGATGCCAAGTGAAATGATGGTGGGGAAGTGCCATCTATGGTGTAATATTAGCAAAATTCCTAAATAATGACTTCCAAATTAAGGATTTTGTCAGTTTTTCAGAGAGTTAAAATGCTGAAAACATCGATGATGCTGCAGCAAATGAGCGCTTGGTATACACCACTTCATCCAAGGGAACAGTGAAGACAAAGACACTGTCCCAGATACAGAGCCCTGTTTCTGATCTGGGAAAGCTGAATAGGAATTGAGGCCTCCATTTAGGTATAACTGGATATGTAGCTGGAAATAAATGGCACTCACACTGCTGTGAACATGATGTGAAAGAGGATGGTACCAGGTCCAGCTTCTGGGGAACACCACCCCCATCCATCAGGGCCAGTGCTTTGGAAAACATGACCCTAGCATGCTGCGGGCCAAACCTGCTCGCAGAACGTCTCCAGGGAAAGGCTGACACTTGGTTGGAAATAATCCTGCTATCCTTCAGATTTCTCTTCAGCCTTTATCATATCATATATCTGAAATGCTCTCGGATGATAAACTATCTCCTCTCCACATGGTGCAGTCCTGTGCTAAGATATCCGAGCCTGCTCCATTACGGATGCGCACGGGCTCCGGCAGAATGCCGTATCTGCTTCCCTGTGTTGGCTGCCTCTGGAGAGCTGACAGTCATTCAGAACTAACTCCAGTCGCTCTACATGTCATTCTCCTGCACTGCATGTCTTTTCTTTCCGATAAGCAGCTGTCCTGCACATTCTTCAGTTAATACTTTCTGGGTCAGATATGGCCTCAATAGACTATATCATTTTGCCCAGAGCTAATTCTCCAAAAGCAGTAGGAAAGTCTTTGAATACGTTGCAGGATTTTCCAGGAATTGCTGCTCAGCAAAGAAAATTCAGTTGATCATAAGTCTCTCGAAAAATGCTTGCAGGGAACCTTCATTCCTCAGGGATGGATGCTGGGGTAATATTACATTAAACATGGAAAGGTCTTCTGGCAAAGACCTTCAATGCTGCAAGTGGAGAACAAATGGCAGAAAATACTGTAATTCTCGAGTAACTGAAACAAGCAAATGGGAACATTAGAGAAAATAATTTAAAAACAATTAAAAATAATTTTGTATTATTGCCCATTATATAGATTAACAGGAGATGACAGCAATTTGGCAGATTTCAAGTTAGTGAACTTTTGCAGGTTATTTATAAAAAACCAGCAATATTTGAAGAGCCTAAAATTACAGCCTTTTATGTCAACTTTTTTTTTAAACTGCCAGCTTGTGTGGTTTGAAAGAGCAGAATGAAGTAAAAACAGGTATGTGGGTTTTTTTTTTTTAGAAACTGTTATGTTCCACTGAATTTCCTGTGCAGAAGTGCTGTTGCTCATCTGTACGTCTGATTAACTTTTGCTCCCTGAAAGTGTTATCAGAGCTGTAACCAGGCAAACAGCAGAGCAGATGGCCAGTGCCAGTATCGGTGTTTCTGGTTTGGATGCTTAATGAGATCTGAGAGTGTAACATGAGCCTCTTTCATTTTGTCTGTCTCACATGGCAGATATACTTGGTGCAAGTGCTCTGGTTGCTCAAGGTCACAGATTCATCAATCAAAAGAGAGCCCTTCCCATTAATCTTTTACCTGCCTATGACAGTTCCATACATCTCAGGAGCTGGTTTAAAAAATCTCAGTAACCCCCACCATCTCCTCTCTGAATGCACACATCCTAGACCGGAGCTGGGAGTGGGCCTGGGAGGCCTCGGGGAGGCCACTGGGTCCATTTGACCAACATCTGCAGCTGGTTCGAGGTCCTGGTGCCTCTGTGAACTGACAGAGGGATGTGAAACTTGTGGTAGAGAATTGTCTTTGTGGCTGAGCAATGGTACTTTTTATTTAAATTGCTAAATTTGGTGATGAAGATACACTCTTGAAATACCTATATACTGTTGCACAGTAGAGGCTTGTTTGACTTCTAAGTTCTTTGTAGTGAAGGATGTCCTTCATCCTGCATGGCTCACACATCACCCCATCCTGAGGGGGAACAGGCACAGAGGGGTCGTGGCTTGTGGGATCTCTTGTGTCTGGGGTTACAGAAGAAGTGACCAAGGAAAGGTTCAGTCCTAGCCACTCCCTCACTTTCTGTGCCCAGGAAATGTGACAAAAGCAATGTAACTTGGAGGCAGAAAGGAATCGGGGAGGAGAGCACAGTTATGGTAAAGCAGGGGAAATAATGGGGAGGAAAGGAGTAACTGGGAGATGGAGAGGGATCCCAAATAGGAGGGCAGACCCTAATTATTATCTGCATTTTCAGTCTGTGTGAGTATAGATACAGGGATCTGAGCTGCAGGATGGCTTCCATGGCTGTTGAGATCAGTGGGATAGCTGCTCTGAACATGGCATATGCCTAAAATGACAGGTAGTCTGAAAAATGAGGACTTGGAGCACTCATATTGTGCTTCTGAAATCATTGCATTTTTAATGATTTCAGCCTTAAGTTTTATGGCCCGTTCTCCATCTACTCAGTGAACGTAAGAGCATCTTCTTTCACAGCTGGATAGTAAAGATAAATCTTTGATGTTTATTGAGCATTAAAACTACAGTGAAAGCTCCATACAAAAAGCATTGAGGCAATTAATATTCCTGCTTTCCTCTGCATGGAATGGAGTTCAGTGGTTTCCAGAAGACCTTTGTATAAAAAGGTAATTGAAATCTCCTCTTATGCATATCCACAACAGAGATGAATTCAGGAATTTTAATCCTGGGATGGCACAGTTTGTAGGTAAGGGCTTTGTGGCCTTAGAATTACTTTAATATGCATTGTTAGACAAAAGTGGAATAAGTTCTTTGAAAGAAACTGAATATTATCAAAAGGTTTCTTTCTAGAAATATCTGCATTTAGTAGGAAGACTTCCACAGTGAGAGAAGAGCTTCTAACTCCTTCATGCCGTTTGGATACTACTATATAAATCTGCCACCACCTGAGATGCTTGTACTATGTTTAGATGACTCTTACAATTATTTAGGTATTTGATAAACTGTCAGGATTGCAGCAGTTTAAAACGTGCATTGAATCTTGTTCTCTATGTCAAGCATGCAGGTCTGTGGAGCATTGAGTCATTAATAAATACTTCCTAGTGTGCGCATTTGTGCTATACTGTAGCAGTGAAGTAAGGGATCTAAAATGCCATAATTCTTACTTGTCCTAATCAAATATTAAAATCTGAAGGCTGATAAGAAGCTGGATTTATGAACCATGATGTTGTTTACCTCATTGTCATTTTTTAGACACAGGCTGATTCTTGCATGTTTTAGTTCCTAGAATCACCTCTCCAGCTCTTGGTCACATTTCTCCATGAAGATATCCATCTTTTCATATTAGAACTAAGTAAATAATATGAAAGCACATGTTAATGGTACGACTGCCTGCATTCATTACCTGGGCAGAGCTCCTGGTTGCAGTCAGAGCTCTGCAGAAAGAGCACAAGGCTTTGCCTTTCACAGCAAAAGCTTTTATGTATGTGAGTGAATAGAGAAAATTGCTCTGAAATACCTGAATGCCCAGTTATGGAGTCACAACTGAGAGGTTAAATGCCAAATAATGGCCTTACTAATATAAGATGGAAGGATGCTCTTTCGTGGAAAGCCAGTGTTCAAACCACCCATCCGGATCTTTGGTGTTTTCGACCGTATCCTCTTCCCTTTGTATGCATTTTGGTGGCTTTTCCCCCTTCCTCTGTCAGCATCTTATTTTTCATCTTTATTCATCACCGCTTTCTATGCTTTTCTCTAGCAACAGAAACATATTTACTTGCAAGCTGATCCCATCTGTGCTCCCGCATTGTAAAGCTTCCCCCTGCCGTGGCACTGCATGTCTGATGGAGTTTCATGCGACGGGTGGGAAGCTCCAGCCTTCCGGAGTGCCAGGATTTCACACTGTGGATCAGGCAGGCAGGCCACTGCCCACTGGGCATGGGTTTTTTTAACAAAAAGGGGGTGGGCAGTTTTTCTTGTGTAAGAAAATGCAATAATACTGTAATCATTTGTTGCCTGACCGTTCCCTGAAATGGAAGAGGGCTGAACTTTTAATTTAATTGGGTCTCTTGTGCTTGCACTGCTTCCTGCTCATGAACCAGAATATATGAGGACCATAACTCAAATATACACTAAGCTGTCCCTGCTGCAGTCTCATTCCTTGCAAATTAAGTAGGATCAGGACTCAAAAGAGATAACTAAGGAGACCTATGTCCTGGAGGAAATTACCGTGAATTACAAAATGATGGTTTCTCTCTTAATAAAAAATGAACTAATGCTCCAATGTGACACTATGGAACTCTTCAGTTTATAAAGGTAGTGTATTTCAGGAAATATATATGTTAATCCAGCTGTCATGCATAAATTCTCATTTGGGGCCTGATCTAATTCCCATTGAAGTAGAGATGGACTCAATCTACTTAAATTTCTCCATGCAGTTTCACGGCTTTCCACTGTCTTCATCTGTTGTATCACATTACTGTGTGTGGGTAGAGTTGCCACATTCCACCCATGACACAACTGTTTCAGTGGCAAGTGAAGTGATACGTGCATATGGTACACACAGGCTTTACACAAACCGTATGCTTTCAGACAGCTATCTGTGTAATTGGGGCACGTTGGAGAGGCTTCCGGAAGAAAAAGTCCATTTGCTCATTATTAGAAAATGTAGCAAACTTTGTTTATGGTCCATTACCTTACTTTTGATATTTGAGGGACAGAATAAGTGATTTACTGTTTACCTTTTGTAAATTAGCTAATTAAATTAATTACTTTGAATAACAATAAAATGGTTGCATGAGGATTTTGAAATCTTAGGCCCAAATTTTACTTATTTAGCAGTGAGCAACTTCATAAAATTTCTAATTACAGTTATACCTAGTCTTCTTCATGCAATGTGTTTTGCATTTCTAAGATGTTGAATGTCCTCACTGCTAAATGTTTTGTATAGGAGATTATTATTACTTATCTGAAGAATTTTGGCTAAGGGCAGTCTCTGGTGGGCAAAAAACCCTCCAGAGAATTTATAAAGAACACTTTAATCTTGAGACTATTATAGGCCTACTATTCTTGGAGTTTTTTTCATTGGTGGTTGACAAAAAAATTACAAAATGACTGAATAAATTTAGCTGGTAGTTAAGTGTGGCTATTTCTATATCTGAATTGACAAAATACTTTCCTTAGGACATTAGGTGGGCAGAGACACGGGTCAAACACCAGCACAGCCAAAATAATTAAATATGAAAACTTTTCAGCCTCTCATGCAGCTACACATTAGGTTGCTCCCCACCTGGAGGGTGGAGTAGGATCACCCAAAGTGGTGTGGGCACATCCATGTATGTGAGCTGCTCACCACAGGATGCCCCTGCGCTCAGAGGAGGCTGCAGTACCTTGGGGTTCTAATTTCTTTTTGGAGGCAGACATTGGGGCTGAGATGATGAAGTTGGAAGAGTTTAGTTTCCAAGCACTGGGAGACCTCACTGAGCAGAAGGAACGCAGGGTGTTCACTGCTGGGAAGGGTGGGGGGTGACTCAGTGTCTGCAGCCATGCCAGATAAAAGGCTGCACCATGGAACAGCTTCTACTCAGAAAAAGGGTGAAAATCATTGCCTGCTTCCCAGGTTATCACTGCAGGTAGCAGGAAGAAAATTTGTCCAATGTTCACAGCTGGTTTTTGGTGTGCTACATTAAGGGTTTTTCCACTCCTTCCACAATATTAGGCACTTTGAATAAATGCCCCTGGGAGGGACCAAATGCCAAGTTGAACGAGCCACTGATCTGACCTGCTGTTGTTTCCTCTGTGTCAGAATTGTTGGTCTGCAAGATTTAAAGAAGGACAAAAACTTGTCATACAAAAAAATCAAAATGTTTGATCCTAATGCAGCAGGCTCAGGCTAAACCACATTCCCCAAAGTGTAGCTTTCAATATCAAGCCTACTCCTGAGGAACTGGCAAATGCTCAGCGAGCACAACACAGAGACAACTGGCAGCCTGAGTCATTTTCGCATGTGATTGTTGAATGTGACAGATTGAGAATAGCAAGGAGTACGAGTTCATGCTATGAGAGTGAAGTAACCCAGCATCCGCTCGCTGGCTCGAGCCTACGGAGAGATGTGGAGTGCTGTGGCAGAGAAATGCCATCGAGGCTTTGGAAAAATGGGTTTAACACACATGTTGTTTTCTTCCTTTGCTCATTTTTATTTCATCATAGAATGTTTCTTTCTTGTCTTCATGGCAGATGGAAAGTGAGAGAAAATCTCTTGACATATTTGTAAAGCCTGGATTGACATTAACTTATTCATCTTTTTGGGTTTTTTTCTGATTACCTTTTGCCTCTCTACTTTTGCTGTATTGGCCTTTGTATTCCATCGCTCCAGCATGTTGGCTGTACAGAAATGATTTCAGATAAAACTGGGATACCCTTGCTTATGGAAATGGTCCCTTCCAAACTGACCTGGTGGGGTTTCCTTTCAGAGCAAATTGCAAGAGGCTGGGGAAATCCAGGGGAGTTACCGATGAAATGTCTGCTGCAATCCAACCTTCTGTTGCAGTTGATCAGAGTATTATAGCTGAATCATATATTCATTAAATTTATCCACACCTTATTTTGACACACGTTCTTGGAAAAGGCAACTTCTTCCCAATTTCTTATTCAGAATTGTTTGACGTGTGGTCTCCGCCAGCACAGCTGAGCGCTTGGGCAGTTCAGGTCTATAATGTGTTCTGCACTGAGCTGCCGTTTGGAGTCTGCTGCTTAGCTGTGTAACACTGTATGTGAGGGATTAGTTCATTTAATCTGTGTAAAACAACGTGCTTGATTTATCAGTTGTAGAGGTGTTTTGAGGGTTTTGGATGGGAGACACCACGGACCAATGACATGTTGCAAAAAGAGTTTGAGATAGGTAATGTTGATGCCTAAGGCCCTTGCAAAAAGAGAAACATCTGCACAGCTTGAGAAGGATAAAGGAAGATTTTTTATGTGTCCAGAATTTTTTTCTTTCTTTTTTTTCCCTGTAAAATCTTCTATGCAGCCATAGGTTCAGGACATACATGGTTATTCTTACAGCAATTAGAACCAAACCCAGACTTTGGGAAGATGATGGTTCCTGGGAGCCCTTTGGCTGCAGTGAATGGTGAGTACCTGGACTGACTGCACTGGTCTCTGTTTTGTTCTACAAATAATTATAGGTAATACATTAACACAGAGAGCTGCCTAATGCACCGGGCACGCTCTGTTTGCTCACCACAGCAACAGAAAAGGATTAAATGCATTCTTTGTGTTCGTGAGCTCTGGGCCGTTATTCTTGCCAGCCCGAGGTGATTTATTGCTTCAGATCTGAGTTGCCAGTCCCTGGTGGGGATGTGTGGAAGTGAAGTGACCTGTACAGAAATTGGTCTATTTAAACCCATATTTATTCGGTGAATCGTTTGCCTTAATGGCTGTTTGTGACAGCAGCTGCCTGTCAGGGATGTGCCAGTGGGTGGTGAGGGGCCCCAGGAGAGCACCCAGGACATGAATGTCTGGAGCTGCTGTTTTCTTGGTATCTCCATGTCTGTCCATGGATCTGACACCACATGAAACGGCACCAGCCCAGGCACTTTTCTGATATTCCTTTTAACCTCATTTCCTAATTCTCTCCTGTCCTTTGTTCATGAGAATTCAACAAAATGCCTTCTCTGCTGGGTGGCTGGTGCCCCTGAGCTCCCCAAGACTGCCCTACATGGACTCAAGCTGCTCTCAGTGTCCTGGGGCCAGAGTGGGACTTGGCTGTGGAGAGACTCTTGGGTGACTGCTGGGGACCCTGCTCTTCCAAATAATGGACAGCAGGTGGTAGCACATGTTCATTTCATCACTTTTGGGTTTTTTTAAGAATTAGGCTTTGCAAAACTTCATCTGATTTTCTAGAAAGGGAAAGGGTGGGAAGGCTGCTTCGGAAGAGGATGAGCACCTGGCTTGCTTCCAAGTTTTTCAGTTTTTCCATGAAAGCTCAAGCCCCTGACATTTCTACAGACACTTTCTTTCCATGAGTTCCTTCGCTGTGTGACTGAGAGAGCTTGTCTTGGCTTGACTGAATCCTTCCTGGATAATTTCCCTGTGGAAGTGCACAGGTAGTGCTGAGCCAGCAGAGCACGGGGGCTGGGAACAGCAGCGAGCTCAGGCAGACTCTGTGGAGCTGAACTAAAGCTGAATTCAACTGGTTACATCAGCTACCAGGGCTGCTGAAGAGAAACACGCTCTTCCAACCAAAAATCCTCCTAAAAGGTGAGAAGGTAGCCAGGGCAGCGTGTCAGACTCAGGGCTGAGTCCACCCTCCAGCTGGCAGACAAAATATACAGATCCCTCTCCCCTACAAGCTGAGTGGCAACAGGAGCAATGGAAGCATTTTTAGACAAATATTCCTGCAGGGTTTATGATAAGACAATACTTTTTGTTGGCCTGGTGAGAGCGTCTGCATGGCACAGACATGGTTTTGAAATATCCAGCCCAGTTAATCCATGTGTCAACAATACGTTCATCCTGAGATTTATTTAATACCGACACTTTGTTTACTGCTGGCTTTGGAAATATTTCAGCTCCAATAAAAGTGAAAACTTGTTTGTTTTTTTAATAACTGGACTTATATAATTAACTGACATGTTATGACAGTCTACTATGGCCTGAAAAGCAGAGCTTCAATCACATGTCTTAAATGAAACTAAGACAATCTAACCTAGGGTTTCTTGTTTGACAGGGTTTATAATTGCTTTCAGACTGCCCATAAAAATGCCCACATGTGGACAACACCACCTGCAGTTTGGTCACTGGGATAACCAGTGAGTTATTTCCTTGTCAGTCCTGGGCCAGAGCCCAGCTGATGAGGTCTGAACCCTCCTACACGGCCCGTGTTTCCAGGTGTGTAAAAATATTATATGTCTAATCTCTTCTGTGTATATATATATCTATTTATAGCAGGGAGAGCAGAAATGCCAGCATTTTATGCTCTAGGAATGGATACTGTCACAGGAATATGTGATTCAACTTGGCTCCACTTGTTTTGAACTGTTTAGGTTTTCTCAGGATTGAACTATAAGCCTATTGTAATTTAATTGTCTTTGAACTTTTATGTCTTGATTTTGACAAATAAAATTTTTCTTCTGCAGCAGCAGGCTGGGATTCTGTTCCCAACTTAAATTCAGAAAAAGTAACAATTTTCCAAGGAACTGGCCAGTTTTCAAAATCTTCCAGAACTTCTGAGTAGTTCTCAATACACTCTAAGTCACTGTGTAATCTGTTTTTCAGTGCCAACTGAAGCACTTGTTTTTCAGTGCCAATAAGCACCTGTCTCATGCAGGTGCTTATTACCTTATGTGGCAATATAACCTTTAGTTTCATTAAACTTTTACCAGCAAAACCTCATTCATTTTCATCTGGATAATCTAGAAGATGAATTACCTCTGCATTCCTCCTGCTTTCCAGAGTTGTAGTTGAGCCAAACCCCAACTTTTCCTGAAAACTGAATATTAATTTTGCATCCCAGTAGCTGGTAAATCACATGGTAACTGTTAATATCAAAAATGGCTCCTCCGTGACATTGCATTTTTTGTAAAGTTATTTTTTGTAAAACTTACATGAAAAAAAATACTCTATAGTAAACCATCCTATAAAATACACATTTGAAATAGAGAATAAGTGGGTTTGTTAGCAGTGACTTATTTGTTCTTAAATGAATGTAGAAGTAGTAGCTGATATGAAATTTTTTGTCAAGCTTAGCCAAATTCTGACGTGTAATTGCAACATGCTGCTTCAGAAGGGTGGTGCTTGCAGAAATATCAGAGCGTGTAAGTAAAATTCCCTTCAGGATGGGATGATAGGAAAGCTCTGGGAACAAGCCCTGAAGTAGACTGGGTGTCCTGCCAGTAACCTTCACCAAGATGACGTGGGAGGAACCACCCATGGTAGGAGTGCAGATGGCTCACGTTATTAGAGATGTCCCCAGCAGGCAGGTCAGTTCTTTATTATTTAATTTCAGTACAGTAGGGAACGTGCTGTTAATTGGAGAAAGATTGTGGATGTGGATCCTCCCAGCTCTGTGAACAGAACCTAAAACCTCAAGTTCCCTTCCATCTTCTCATTCCTGGGGCTGAGGGTATCAGGGACTGGACCAGGGTCCAGGACAAAGTCCTTCCTTTGTGTGGTGTCTTTTGTGCCTCCCAGCAAAAGAACCCAAGTTGTGAATAAACAGAGGAGGTGGAACTGGGACAATCTGGTTTTACTTACTGGTGTAAATTATTTTAACTTTGTTTCTCAGTCCTGGCTTAAAAAAAAATAAATAGAATTTCTCAGAGACAAGTCAGATACCTTCATCCAAGAACAGAAGCACTTCGGTCTGAAAGATCAGCTGATAGAGGTTTTTCTCTGATTTGGGAAGCCCAGCCATTTGACCCTCTTGGTGATGGTTCACATGGTGTAATACTCAAGTGTGTGCCTTGACTGCTGTTTGGTGCTGTTTTCTGGCCCAAGTGACATGTGTATGCCTGTAAAATAAAGTGATGCTTCACTCAGTATTGGCACAGAACAGAGTTGTTCTGTGTTACTGATGGATGAGCAGGTTAAAGGCTGTGTCTTCCCTAGTTTAGCAGAGCTGTACATCAGCTCTGGCTCCCTGGTGGAATGTTCAGATGTTCAGTTCTTTGGCTCCTGGCCAGGACAGGCAGGAGCTCCCTCAGTGTCCTGCTATTAGATATAAATAGGGCAAGGAGAGCATTAGTAATCAGAGCAACTCCACCCTATTTGGTGGAGATGCAGTACCCTAATGGGAGATTCCTGTGGAAAACTCTGGTAAAGCTGATAAGAATCCACAACTGACCTTTGATGTCTGCAACTTTCAGATGTAAAATGTTTAACTTAAGGAAATGGTGAATCTGAGGTGTTCCCAAGTGGATCTGAACAAGGGAAAGCTGAAAATGTATTTAGCGTTTTCTCTATAGATGGAGGGTCCAACCAGAGGGAGAAGTCTTTCCTTTCTATGAGACGATGCCAAGACCAATTTCCCTATAGAGTTCAGATCCTGCGAGTCTTATTTGATAGAAAAAAAAGAGCTTCTCAGCTGGCACTTTGCCTGAAGAGATTCAGAACATACCTCTGTTTTTCTCATTTTACACAGTTTCCATTTAAGTATTTGTGGTGCTGAGATGATGCTTGCAGAGGTCAGGATTGTTAAGGATGTTTTATTATGTACATTTTTCTAGTGTACATCCCTGTAGGCTTGTACAACCCTAAGGAGCACACTGTCCCTGTCATAAACTGTATCTCTCCAGTACAGAACTGAATGAAGAAAATCATAATACAGGGCAGCAGGTGAAGTAACCTTCTGGCTCATCACCATGGGAGAGCTGGAGCAAGAGCAGCCCAAGCTGCAGACGTCAGAGGGGAGTGAAGGTGATCAGCGTGCAGGAATGCAGAGGGGACTTCTGCCAAGCTGAAATACAGTAATTTCACAACTATAAGGTGCACTGGATTATAAGGTG
>VRYO01001726.1:2088941-2099892 GCA_009812075.1 Sialia sialis | reverse complement strand
TTTGTGATGAATTCAAATGAGGCTTCTCAGACCACCTCTTCAGGTCAGATAAAAAGAACAACACAAATAATTCAGGGTGAAAAAATACTTTTAAAGAGAACTACCTCTGTTAGCATCACTTCCAGTACCTTTGTAAGTGACACAGGTTTCCTTGGTGTGTTACAGGGTGTGCTGGGTGTATTACACTATGTTATATGGTGTAAAACCCTTCTCTTTTGGCAGGAGAACTGTTGGGCAGTATTTTGAAGGGCTTGTAGTTTGTCCACAAAAGACCTTTGTTTTTGAACTGCTGCACTGCTATGCACAGGAAAAGTGATATTCCATATAACCAAGTTGTAAAAAACCCCAGATATTTCTGGCTTTAGCCCTAAGTGCTTACCACTATGAGCAGATGTAAAAGACTTGCATTTTGTTTGTTAGTTGTTTGTCATTTTTAAATGTACTAAAAGATGAAAAATATTGCACAAATATGTCCTAATTATCAGATTTTTAATACAAGTCCTGCCTGCTCTGTAGTGTCTGATCTACACTGTTGCTCACAGAGGTGACTGAATTGATGCAGATGTTTTCCTTCCTATATCACAAGTAATAGCTGAACACATAAATTCCAGCTCTTCTCAGTCAGAACTGATCATTGCCTCATACATGGCTTAGTAATATATAAAAAGTAGATTTCAAAATGCTACAGAGGAACTGAGAAATTGTCGTTTTTGCCTGCCATATAACCCAAACCACAGAACTCTCAGGAGTTTTCTGCATCCACTCAGATGCTGTGTTCAAGCTATCAGCTGGGAAGTAATGGTGTTTGAGCTTCAGTAGGTGTAACTGGCTCCAGAACACAGGAGGATTGGGTGCTTCATGGAGTGGCAGAGGTCTGATTTGAAGAAAGACCAGTCCTGAGTGCCAGCTCGAAATCATCACTGTTCTTCCTTGCTCATTTAGATCCGTTTCTTCCCTCTAATCAATAGCTGCCTTACAGCATGTGAATGTGTTTCAGACGATCCTCGTGCACTTAACAATATAAGAAAGGGGGCTGTGGTGTGCTGCTTCTCTTTGGTACCCTTCCCAGAGGGAGTAATTGCAGCTCCAAGGGATGACTGCTCACTTCCAAGCATTTAAAAGGAAGAATCCTGGATGCTTATCTCTGGAAAGCAGCAGAGAAGCTGAACTGGAGAACAGGCAATTTAGGAAGAAATTATATGAAATATTTGTAGTTTGCTTTCTACAAACCAGAGTGCCTTTGCCTTTTGTGAAGTGCCCCAGGATAGTTGCCCAGTGGGGTATTTTAGGAGGGTCCTGGGGGGTCCTGGGATACCAATTCCAAAACCAGCAGCAGCAGGAGCAAGGCTGCTGTGCCCTGTGCTTTGGCTGTGCCTGCAGTGAGGCACTGCAGAGCTTCCCCACACAGAACATCACGCTCCATAAAAGCCCAGCTCATCTGGGCCAGCCACAAAGCACAGCTTACACAAATCACTGGATTTTCCATAATCGCTCAGTTGCTTGTAAGAAGTGGAAAGGAAAATCAACTCTGTTATCACAGCTGCCTTTGCAGGGAAAGGGGGTCATTCTATGACCCGAGTACAAGCATATTATTGTTGCAAGACAGTGCTTCGGAGTCAAAGGCAAATCCTCATAGAGGTAGAGTCAATGCTCATTTATTGAAAGTCTGAGGGTTACATTTATAGTGCAAAGCAGGGTTCGGTGTGCTTCTTGCTCATATGATTGGCCTACGGATATTGTCTACTCGATTACATGTAAGCAGTAATTGGCTTCTGGATATAGTTCAAGAGACTAGATACTAAGATGCTAAAGTTAGATGGCCTTGGTATTTTGGCTCAACATCTGCAACACCTGCAAGCCTCCCCTCTCAACTGGTTGCTATTCCCACATCCCTTTATCAATCGTGGCAAGGACAATGTCTAATACTCCCTTTCGTTAGACACAGCTGCTCTCAGTAGCTGTATCTCCTCCTGTCACGTAGCCCGTGTCCTCTGCCAGGTAACCCATGTTAGGCATACAGGCCCTGTACAGAACTTCATAACCTGTCCCCTCAAATATTTTTCCCATATATTATTACTGAATAGTAATTCCTAAGTTCTTAATTTGAAGGTGAGATGATTTGGGGATAAATACTTATTTTCAACCAATGGTCATTTCTTCAGTTCTTAGTAAACCTTTAGAAGTGTTTTGATTAATGCACATGTGAATCCATCTGGTAGGGTTTTTGTAAACCAGAACCCCTCTCTTCTGTCACCATCCCCCTGTACCTGTTCCCGCCCTGCTTTTCCAAAAGTGATATGGTTCTTTCTCCTTGATGTGGCAGCTCCTTCCTCTGATTATCTATGGCCATCTAGCAAAAAGTAAAAAGGAGAGTTAGTGTTAATTTGGGAGAAAAACCCTCCATGAATATTACATGCTTTAAAAACATTGATGTGTTTTATGCTCTCTGTCCTCCTGGCTCTCATCATTTATAAATTTGCAGCTCTCCAGAAGAACACACTCCTCAGCACAGTGGGATCCTGATTTGATCCTAATTGTGTCTGCTGGGTCTGAATAGGCTGTTAGTCAGGAAACTGCCCTGTGCACGCAGCAGGTGTTGGGGAGCCTGAGATGTGTGACCAGATGATGTACCAGCTGTCACCTCCCTGCCCTGCCAGACCCTGCCAAGGGAGGGCAGAGGTGCACAGACACCAAACACACGTGGCTACAAAACTTCGAGAGCTGATAAGACCAAGTTTTGATGAGCTAAACTCAGGACTAAGCCAAGCAAAGCTCTTTTTACTTAATGACCACTTAAAATTTTTCTAGTGTAAATGTAACTCATTATACAATTTTTTCATTTGTAAAATATTGCAAAAGAGTACAGAAACATTTACAATTGTGTATTCCAGATCATTTAACTGCCTGTATAACCTTAAACACTTGTGAGCCTCTGACTGAACTCCACAAGAAAATAGTACATTTCAGGTTGGAAACCCTCTGAAGCCTTACTGCTTTCTCTCCCAGGAGAGCAGACAAGTTATCTCACAGACTTACACAATTCTTGTTTTGCATCGCTGCTGAGGGCCTTGATGAGCTCAGGTGGCTGTGCCCCTGGCCAGGGCTGCCACAGCTAAAGGTGTGCAAACCTGTGGCTCCCCCAGTGGAAATTGCAGCCAGATAAGTCATCTTCATTTTGTATCAGCTGGAATTCCTGCAATGTGTAGTTTTATTCTGATAATATTAGGCAATCATTTAATATTTTGATGGTTGGTTTCCCAATGCTGTGAGGGTGTAAGAGAGCAGAATTCTCTCTCACTCACCAATGTGTACAATCTTGCAGAAAAATAACCTGAAAGAGATATGAAGCTGTTTATTAAAATAGTTTTAATATGTATAATCATACATGCTTGTAATCTTCTTGCATTAAACAAATCCCTCATCTATAGGATGATCAATTTCCTGTCCCACAGAACTCAGCAATGCTGGTGGTTATGGAAGTTGTACTGAATGGTGAACAAACAGAAAACTCAACCTCACCTCCTCCAGAGCCACCAGCAGCAGCCTCTGCTCTCTGTCAAGCTGCTTGGATTTAAACAAATGACAAAGTATGGGATTTTTCTCTAGCCTTTGAGCAATCTTCTTATTTTTAATGCTTATATTTGTATCTGCAGGTGGTATCTGATCCATAAGACAAGTTAATTGAAAGCCTACTTTAATCATTAAAAAAATGTGGGAAATAGCTGGAGGGCAAAGTATCAGTATGGGATTATGAGACTAAAGCTGCATTTTACAAAGGAAAACCTTGTGCCTCACAATTGTCCTTGTAATGTTGCAAGAGCTGGAGGCACTGAATTAATTCCCAATAGAGCTGAGTTCTAATTATCCAAACAGATCAGGGGACCCAGGAACTACAATCCCCCACGGTACTCACAGAGCCACTCCAAAGCAGTGTGCTGGTGTTCCCTGAGATGCTGGGGGTGTGCAGCCCCACAGGGGTACCTCAGTCAACATCAGCTCTTATCTCAGTGCCACACTGAGGCATGCTGGGGTTTGTTGGTTTTAAATAAAGATGGGACATCCCCTTATTTAGGTAATGCAAATAGGACATAACTCACTCTGAGGTAATGGAAAGTGGGGTTTGAAAGGAAAATGAGAAAAATTAGGTTCTTGTTGGGGAGCTTGCACAATTTTCCTTGTATATTCCCAGAAGGACAAATCAATAGTTCATGATCACATTGAGCTGAAGGTTATCACAGTAATTTATTTTAAATTGACAGAATAGGGTGTGGTATTTTGGACCATGGGTGGAACGTGGATTTTTGGGTGTTTTCCTGATTTATGATTGGAAATACTTAAAAAGCAATTTCTGTTTTGCAGAAGAATAGCTATGTCATCTTCCTGTGAATAACGCAGGGTGTTCACATCTCCATGGTAATTGGATGTGATAAAATAAACAGATTTTCTGAGGCTCTATGAGAAAAGTCCTGTGTCTGAGTTTCAGTGCTCCTAATGCACATATATCCCTTTGCCTTCACATTTCTCATAAATAACAAGGTCCACTGTGGGGCATGCCACAAATAACAGGAGAAGAAAATACAAATCTGAAGAGAATTACAGCTGGAAAAATTTTCATTAACTTTGTTTAAAAAATACTGGAGAAGATTTTAGGAGCAGGACACTCGACTCAACATGCCTACCCTTTAGCTCCCTCTGCCCTAATCTTGTCTTGAGCTTTTATTTCATATCCTAATTCCTTTCCTCCTTCAGAAATAACAGAGGTATCTCCTAAATTCCTCAGGCTCAATCTCCTGCTCTCCAAAGGCTGCAGCAGCACAGCAGCTGCTCAAGGGAGAATATTCTGATGAGCACAGTGCTGCCCAACACAAGCCTGGTACCTTTCACCACGGTGTTTTCATGGGCACACACACCCCACACATGCCCACCACACAATTTCAGGAAGCCCTAGGAGACCCCAGCAGTCAAATGAATTTGAGCCTTTATTTGAACAAATGTCAGAAGTTGTTGACCTTCCTGGCACAGCTGCAGAGCCCTTTTTCCAGAGCCAGCTCCTGGGGGGTCGGGGCAGCTTGGGGGGACTTTTGGGTCTGGGGAGGTGCTGCTGAGGTTTGGGGTTGTGTTTGCCATGTATGAGTGGAAATGGAGAGGAGGGGAGTGCTGCTGTCTCAGTCAATATATTCTTGTTGATATTTCACTGATGCCTAAAGCCCAGTATGAGAGCGTAGCTGCTTCATGCTCCGTGCTGCCTTTGGCCTCACGCACACAGCGCTTTCCCAAAAGGCTCCATGCCCTGAATGGATGAAGCAAAGAGTGGGAGGGGAGCGTGGGGTGGTGGGGAGAGCTCCCCCACCCTGCCTGGCAGGTCTCTGGCTGTGCTGGAGCAGCACCAAACCCTCCTGACTCCCAGCCCAGCATCTCATCCACAGCTTTTCTTATCAATTTTTTTGCATTCTTAAATGCGTTTGATGGACTGCAGTTGCTGGAGAACCACAGATCTGCTGAGGAGCTCTCTGAAGTGCTGGAAGATATAAGTGCAAATAGAATATTTTGGGGAAGCAAGCCATATTCCACTGATAAGCCTGAGGGAAGAACAGTTCAGAACAACCCAGCCAAAGTCACTGCTGGCACATGGGATGTCCAGTAGTTTTGGGAGTTGTCAGATTTTCTCTCACTTCATACAAATTGTAAAGAAGACAGAGTTTTGTCCTTGAAGAATAATACAAAGAGGTAATGAAAGTATATTCACCACTCTTTCTATCTTTAAGGCACCCTTTAATTTCAAATGCATTGTTCCAAGTTGGTTTTGCTGGAATAATTATAAGGTGTTGCAGTTTATCATCCTCTTGGATGACAGCCATACCTGGAAAAAAGCACGAATAAAAGCCACGTTAGCAGTTAGCCCTGGGCTGGTTCCCACTGTGAGCCAAGCCCTCTCTCTGGAGCTCAGCTGTTTGCAGTTGGCAGTCCATTTGTTTAAAAGCTGTTAAAACACTAAATTTTCTTTTCCTAGGAGTTCGATGAAATTGAGTGCAATTAATTTCCGCATTTCTAGCAAGCAGTTAAATTATTTTTGTTCCCCATTAGCTAATAAAGCTCTTGAGATGGAAAGCTGCTTTCCTGCCACAGTGAAGCAATATTAATATTTCGCTCTTAAAAAGTCAGTGTTCGTCTGGGGGGGTCACAAAACACTTTGCAAAGGTGGATGATTGTATGAATTGGTATATATACACAGACAGACACATTTATTTATTTATTTACTTACTTATTTATTTCTATGCCATCTGCCACGGGCTTTTCTGCCACACTCTGCTGTGTCTAACTGCAGCCACAGCTGGTTCCGGCTGGGAGAAAAGCTGACCCTCACCAAGGAAATTCTTTAGGGGTGCTTTACCAAGTTTGAAAACATCCATTCAGTCTCTTTCTCTGCCTACTTCCATAGTAGAAAAAACGACTGGAATATTTTGATTATGCTTTTTACTTAAAAAAACCCCAAACAACAAAAACAAGCAAGCAAACACCCTCCTCAGGTCAAGCTGACTGGAAAATTTATGAGGGTGAGTTTGTGGGGAGCTAATTTTCTTGGAAAGTTTCAATTTCATTTCTAAGAAATAAGAAAATAAATAATAAAGCCTCAATTTTATTTTTTTTAATATTATTATTAAATATAATGCTTTTTTCTAGCCAACCCTAAGTCTAAAAAGCCCAAGCAATAACTAACATGATCCAGTCTTGGGTGCCAAAGTAAATCCTGTCTGGCTTGGGTCAAAGACCAGTGAGCTCTGGCCAGTGCAGGAGCATGGAGAAAGGTCAGGACAGGATTTTTGGAGAGATTTTTCTCTCCAGGAAATGTTGATGGGAAGCCCATCAGCCCTGGATCTCTTCCCTTTATCCAACCAATAACTCAGGCTCTCAGTCCCCAGCCAAGTGTCTGTCCCTTCAACAAATCCTTTGGCCCCATCCTCACTGTCGAGGGACTGGTTCCCCTGTGCTTGATAAGCCTCTTCACTCCAGCTTGGGAATTTTATCCTCTCATGCATTTATCCTCACTGGCCTCTCCCTTTCCTCTTCTCCCTTCTCTCCCTCTCCCCTCCCCTCCCCTCCTCTCCTCTCCCCAGCACTCGCCAAGCCTGGCTTGGCGTCTCCTTTGTCAAAGCTCTGAGATCTTCCTTCTGCTCCAGTGCAGGAGAAATGTGACCACACACACTGAAATCCAGTTTGCCATGGCTCCTTCCCGTGGAGGTGGATTTGCCAGGGAAGCAGGCAATGAACAGACTCAGTCCAGAGCCGGGAAGCGTCAGTCTGGTTTTCCGCATGACGTTTGGAGGAGAAAGTCGCGTGATTCTCTCCCATGTCAAATGACAAATCATGGCACTCTCATGCAAAATTGTTTCCAGTTGCTTTCCAGCAAGAGAAATTAATCCAGCCCAAAACCACCCAGATGAAGTTGCACAATGGAGCGTTTAGTGCTGGGTGATTTTTAAAGTGAGAAGATAAGGGGATATATCGCATTTAATTGGGAAAGCAACAGAGTCATGTCAGAGATTTAGACTTACGAGCAGCAGTGAGTTTGGAAATAAAACAGACCTCTTTCAAAATATACTGTAAGATCCCTTGCCAAACATGTATTCTTATTCACCTTTCTGTGAACACTGGCCTTTTTAATTAAAAAGGGAGTAAATTCCATTATTATGAACTGTTGACTGTCAGTTGGAGAAGAAACATCTGTCCTGTGTTAACTAAATTTTCAGGAGGTTTTCTTCCCCAAAATACCTCCTTTTCATAGGCTTTAGCATTATTAATACTATAAATGCAATAAATTGTATCAATTTAAGCATCCACCACATTGAGCAGTACACCTGACTTTTAATAACCACGGGTGTAAGCCATGGAAGAGAATCTTTATGAAATGCAGTGAAATTTTTATGAAATTAAGTGCAGTCAATGGAAGCTTTGACATTAACTTTGCTGGAGTCAGCTCTCCCCTTCTGTTCACTTTCAGCTTTCATTTCTTCCTCCAAGCATGGGGATAATACCTGTTCCTTGCTGTCACCTGGACCTAGGCCAGGCTGGCCAGGCCATCCCTTCCTTTCTATCCACAGGCTTATCAGCTTCACCAAACCTGCACCAGCACCCTCTTTCCACCTGCCTGGGATGCCGCCTGATTAAATGCAGATGGGTCTCAGGTCGGAGGCCACACCTGCAGAGATCAGCATTGGCACTGTGGTGTCTAAGCACCAAAAATCTGGAATTTGGGAGCAACATAGCCATCAATTTCCTGAGGTGGGCAGGAAGATTTCAGGCTGTACCACAGCATCACCTGGTGCAGAATGTATTCCCCCATCCTTTGGCAAAATTATGGTCCCCACCTTTCCCTCCCTCCTTCCCTTGTTCTATCCCTCCCACCCTTTTCCCCTGCAGACAAATGGTTCCAATACAGGAGCTGACTCACTCTGAGCCTCTAGGATACTGCCTAGTAAAGCCTTGATGGATATTAACTATCCTTCTTGGATTTATGCACAGCTTCCAGCAATGCTGGCTTTATTAAGCCAGTAAAATGAATATAAATTTAAAACAACTGAAAAATAAAGGCTCTTTTCTCTCTTCAGGACTCAACAATCAACACCTTCCAGGATATGTCCTAAAATGAAGAAAAAGACATTCCATAACCAAGAAAACAGAAATTATAAATATTGATCAGATTGGAAAATGAGTGGTTCTTGGTGTTTGATATCTATTCTTCAGTGCTGGGTACAGCAAGAGAAATGACCCAAAAGACTGACCCCAGTAAAGATGCTCATTGTCTAAAATCTAGGAGAGCCTTCAGGCTTTCTGGATAGCAGCACATGTTGCTACATGTGCACAAAATGCCTGGATTGGATATTTTACTTAGCTTGGTTTATTTTCTAGTTTCCATTGAGGCCTTGGAACTGGCCTGGTTTTCATACCTGAGGCTCACAGAAGGTCTGTAGATCAGTGCTAGACACAAGGAAAGGGGCAGGAGATGCTTGGCAGGGGAAGTGATGTCTCCTGAGTCCAAAGGGTAATTATTTATGTAAGCAGAACGTCACTTGCTGGAAGAGTGGCTGTAACAACAGGCCAGAGCACTGAGAGCTGTCTCATGCTGAGGGAATGGTGCTCCCCCAACACGTGTTGTGCTGATGGGTGCAATTTCCAAAGCAAATGCAGCCACTGCTCTGCCTCCTGTCCCAGGGCCCTGACCCAGGGGCTGCTGCAGCCAAAAGGAGCCTTTCCATCAACTGGAACACACTTGGAATGGAATCTGAGCTTCAGACGCACTAGATCTTGTGCACAGAAAAATAATTAGAAAAATTCAGTTGGCTGCAGTTGTTACCAACTCACATGTTTGTGGATTTGTCTGGCCGGACACATGGTTAGAAGAATTAGGGCTGCACACAGATCCCCCTAGAGAATTAACTTCCCTTATTCCTATCTGACCAGACCACTGAAACCAACAAACATCTTGACACCAGACTCTTTACTAAGATGTTTGTGAATCTGCAATGGAAATAAGACTTGATTCCATGAGCCAGATTCTGTTGCTGAACTGGTGAGGGAGGACTGGGCCAAATAGCAGGGGAAAAAATCTGTTTGAAGAACTCTAGGTAAATTTATCTTTTCCACAAAAATCTTTTAGCTGGAGATATGCTCAGCTTGGGAGGGGGGCTTGGGAGGCTGGGATCCTCACTCCAGCTTGGCCATGAGCCCATTTGGGCAAGTACCTTAGTCTGTTCTGTGTGGCTCATTGGAGGCACTCAAATTAGATGTTCCTGGCAGTCCAGATGCTTCACAGCTATTGGACTTTTTTTCCCCTTCATACTGCTGGGCACTCTACAGAGAAATCTTACATAACAGAGGTTCTGGAGGCACAAGTCAGAAGTAAATCCTGATGCTGGGGTGTCTCCAAACTTTCCTACAAACCTAATACTTCTGCTGACAAATCTTTAGCTCATGCCCAGGTTTAGATTAATTTAACTGGTTTTGTCCATTTACTGAGAGAAAGGGTTTCTTGCTAAAGGAAAAAAAGAGGATTAAGGTGTGATGCAATAATGAGGGTTCAGGGGAAGCAGCCCTGAGTCAGAGGGCTGTGGGGGTGTGTTACTCACTGTGAGCACAGCCTGACTTCTCCATCCTCTTCCTTGTCTAGGACCGAGCTGGACATGAGCTAGCACATCTGCACTGCAATTAGTGGAGGCTCACCTACTTGTGCTAGACTTGAGTTTGCCCCAGTGTTTATGTGGCTGGTAAAGATCCAGTTGCCTTTTTGCCTTCTCTTGAGCTTTGACAAATCACAGTCAGGAGAAATATTAATCTGAAATATGTGTACTGAACCTTTGATCGCCTTGAGCCAATGAGAAGCTGTGATTAATTTTAATCCTTTAAATGCTCAAATGCAAATCCAGAACTCTGAATTAATATATTTTGCTGGCATCAGTAGAGGATTGTGAAACAGGAAATTAAGAGCACAATAACTTAAACAAAAGCTTATGAAGAAATAATAACAGTGGTATGGGTAATGAGTCAGAGCTAAGACTAGGCTGTTCAGAGAGACCTGTAAGAGTGGAATTTGGTGGAATTTGGGGACCTATTGCCCCTTAGGTTTCTGTAAAATTCCAGCCTAAAGCTGTTGCCAACATTTTATTGCAAGTTTATATCTTCATAGCAAAAATTCTTAATAAAATCAGCTTTCCTCTGACCTTGTGCTGAGTCCCAGCAAGGGCCTTTGCCTGTAGGTATTCCAGGAGTCTTTTGTCTGCAGCAAGGACTGATTTGTGTTGCACGGGACAAGTAGAGACGGTCTCCATCATCACACCAAGAGATGCTGCAGTTTAATTGCTTCTTGTTGCTGATACTTGGCAGCAGCCTCACAAAATTCAAGAAGTAAAATACAGTAGTTTCACGAATATAAGCCGCACCTTTTTCATTGAAGAAT